>JABBWB010000057.1:0-187074 GCA_016628085.1 Suillus occidentalis
AAAGGCAAAACACACTGTTCTCAATATATATAGTGATACATGCCAGATCATTTTAGATGTTTGTGGTATATGCAAATGGGCTGATACATCAACACACATACAGTTGCAGTATGTACATGTATATGCGTGTAGTGGGTTTTGACTGGGAATAACCATTGGCATACTGTCTGGCATCAAAATGCTGGAATACATTTTGAGAAATACGGAAAATGTGCGGAACTAGGGGTACCTATGGTGCACATTTTGAGAAATGTGGAAAATGTGCAACACTAGGGGTACCTACAGTGCACATTTTGAGAAATGCGGAAAATGTGAAATACTAGGCGTATCTATGGTGCACAGTTTGAGAAATGCGGAAAATGTGAGGAATTTGAGGTATGTGGTTTGCACATTTCTCAACATTTGCACATAGATAACACTAGTTCCACACGTTTCTGTGATTTCTCAAAATGTGCACTGTAGGTACCCCTAGTGTTGCACATTTTCCACATTTCTCAAATGTGCACCATAGATAACACTAGTTCCACACGTTTCTGTGATTTCTCAAAATGTGCACTGTAGGTACCCCTAGTGTTGCACATTTTCCACATTTCTCAAAATGTGCACTGTAGGTACCCCTAGTTCCGCACATTTTCCGCATTTCTCAAAATGTGCACTGTAGGTACCCCTAGTTCCGCACATTTTCCGCATTTCTCAAAATGTGCACCATGGCCACCCTTAGTTCCACACATTTCCCGCATTTCTCAAAATGTGCAAACCACAAATGAGCGGAACTAGGGGTACCTATGGTGCACATTTTGAGAAATGCGGAAAATGTGTGGAACTAGGGGTGAAAAATGTTTAAAGTGGGCCCACTCTGTTTTGCACATTTTGAGAAATGTTCAAAATGTGTGAAATGACACCCTTGTGCTTGCTATAACCCTTGTCTAACCATATCCCATGTAACGAAAACACCTTAGAATTAACACCTCCTGAACTACTTCGATAGACCATTCAAGAAAACCGCATTCACTGCCAAGACACCTCAACTCCACTCTGATCCCAAACATCATTGACGTTGTAGTGCATTGCCTACCATTAAGGTCTTGCTGAAGACGAGCAGATGAGCGTGATGGCTGCCGCAACATAGTCGTTAAACATACGCAGGCGATGCTCTAAAGTGATTTTAATGATTGCATTGATCAACTCCATTTTTTGAGAGTCACTGATAGGTCGAATAGGTTTCTTCTGGAAGCGTGCAAACGGTAGCTTATCTGTCCAAGTAGGCGAGGTTCCTTGACATGTGCGGACTGGCAACCCTCACAGCGGTCCTGACAGCAGCTGCATGCGGTGACACAATGTACTCCTTGAGAGCGACATTAAGAGAGGGAGTAGACTTCTTTTGAGGTTGAAGACGGTGCTGCTTGTCGAAAATGTAGAAAGAGTGTTCGAAGATAATGACGACAGCTAAATGATCAATAATAAGCAGGTTCATCGCAACGTAGCTTCCAAATGTCACCAGAACTGAGCTGAACAATGTTCTCCAAGGGTGATGAGTCAGAGGCCTGGCACATTTGTAACATGAGGGATGTGTTTCCAATCTGTGACAATTGAATATACCACAGAAAGTAGCCTAGACCGCATCTCTTCACGATGCTCCGGATAAATCTGGTCCAAACATGATGGAAATTCGACAATCATCCTCCTCTGCTGAGGATCGATACACTCACATTCTGCGAATGTGTAACATCTTCGGTCAATATGGCCCAAAGTCAAAGGATGAAGAAACTAGCTTCCTATTGAAGGATCAGCGATGTCGTTCACAACCAAGGCTCAGATGAAATCACTCACGGTCTGTTAAGAGACGTGCGATTTCAGTCATAAGCAAAACTACCCTCGAGCTCATGGAGCACACTGACTTTCTGTCAGTGGATGAGCAATGTCATCGGAAAGCAAGGCTTAAGCTTGGCTAAGGGTGAAGAGACTCACTAACTGTCGACGGATAAGTGATGTCGTCGATCAGCAATGCTCAAGCTCAAAGGCAGATGAACACACTCACGACCTGTCAACGGGGATCGGCAATTCCATTGGTCAGTGATGCTCTGATTCAACTGCGGATTGATACTCTTACATCCTGTGAACAGATGGGCGATCTCTTCAGTCAGTATGGTTCGAGCTTGATGGTGGATTGACCAACTCACAATCTAGCAACAGAGCAGCAAGATTTTCGGTCAGTCTGGCTTGAGGGCGACGGAGAATAAATACACTCACACCCTGACAAGAAATCAGTGGTTGTAAGCGAGGAAGGCAGAGGATGGCCACACTCACAAGCTGTCAACGGATCGACAATTTCTTCAGTTAGTGGCTCAAAGTCAGTACAGGATCAATGCACTGACCTCCTGCAGATAGATCATGAATTGCGTTGGTCAGGAATGCTTGAACTCGACAAAGGATCTATGTGCTCACATTCTATCAACGGATGGGAGATGGCTGGATTCAGGAAGATCAAACTTTGAAGATCGGCACACTCACACGCTGCAAATGGTGGACAGTGACTTGGATCAGCAGGGCTCGAGCTCGAAGGAGGTCCGACACACTCACAGCCTGCGAACGGCGGGCATTGACTTCGATCAGCATGGCTCGAGCTCGAAAGAGGATCGACACGCTCACTATCTGCGAATGGTGGGCAATGACTTGCATCAGCATAGCTCAAGCTCGAAAGAGTATTGACACGCTCACGTCCTGCGAAAGGCGGGCATTGACTAGGATCAGCGTGGCTCGAGCTCGAAAGAGGATCGACACACTCACAACCTGCGAACGGCGGGCAATGACTTGCATCAGCATGGCTCAAGCTTGAGGGAGTATTCACACACTCACAACCTGCGAACGGCAGGCAATGACATCAATCAGCACGGATCAAGCTCGAAGGAGGATCGGCACACTTACACGCTATGAATGATGGACAATGACTTTGATCGGCATGGCTCGAGCTCGAAGGAGGGTGAACACACTCACGTCCTGCAAACAGCGGGCAATGACTTTGATCAGCACGCCTCGAGCCCGAAGGAGGATCATCACACTCACGTCCTGCAAACAGCGGGCAATGACTTTGATCAGCATGCCTCAAGCTCGAAGGAGAATCGACACACTCACATCCTGCGAACAGCGGGCAACATCGATCAGCATGGCTCGAGCTTGAAGAAGGATCGACACACTCACATCCTGCGAACATCGGGCAATGACTTGATCAGCATGGCTCGGGATAGAAGGGGGATTGACACACTCACAACCTGCGAACAGCGGGCAATGGCTTGGATCAACATGGCTCGAGATCGAAGGAGGATCAACGCACTCACATCCTGCGAACAGCGGGCAATAACGTTGATCAGCATGGCCCGAGCTCGAAGGATGATCGACACACTCACCAACTGCGAACAGCGGGCAATGACTTTGATCAGCATGGATCAAGCTCGAAGCAGGATCGACACACTCACCAACTACAAACAACGGGCAATGACTTCTATCAACATGGCTCGAGCTCGATGGACGATCGACACACTCACGTCCTGCAAATAGTGGGTGATGACTTCGATCATCGTGGCTCGAGCTCGATGGAGGACTGACACACTCACCCACTGCAAACAGCGGGTGATGACTTCAATCAGCATGGCTCGAGCTCGGAGGAGGATTGACCGACACACTCACATCCTGCGAACAGCGGGCAATGACTTCGGTCAGCATGGCTCGAGCTCGAAGGAGGATCGACACACTCACCAACTGCAAACAGCGGGCAACTTCGATTAGCATGGCTCGAGCTCGAAGGAGGACACACTCACATACTGTGACCAGTGTCAGGCAATGACTTTAATCACATGCCAGAAGAAATCAACAGACGTACCCCCTGCAAGTAAACACCCAACATAAATCAAGAGCAACCTTTGAACTTTCGGATAATTCTACCCAAAGATGTGGAAACCAAGTGCCCAATTTCGATAGGAGCTGCTGGTAACCGTCTGGTGTCGCGGCAGAGTCAAAAAATGTCGGGAGTGTTCTGTAAAATATCAGTCCCAAACACTCGCGGCAGGTAAATGAGACCATGGATAGTTACCTCTCGACTGCATATTTCATACAAAGCTCCAAGTTGGTCTGCTGGGTAGAAACAAATAATTGCGTCAGCACTTCACTGTTCAGCGTTCCAGCCGTGCGTTCGATAAGTGGCCCGCAGTTTGCATCATCATTGTCCATGTCTAACAGATCCACAGTCATTATGTATCAGATTCACAAGTCGACGATAAATAACTCACTAGGGAGGCATACATGACATTTTGGAGGGCGTCGAATGTCCCCGGAGTGGTATAGAAAGTTCAATTGTGGCCCCTTCGCAAATGACTCTTCGGCGTGCTTCGGCGCCTGTTCTACAGCCTCCTCCATCGATGCCCCCTTCAATTTTAGCTCTGAGTATGCGATATCGTAGAGGGCATCAAATTTAGTAAACAATACTATCACTGGAACTGAGGATCGTGATTATATGTATCAGTCGAAATAGTCGGATGCGAGAGCTTACTGCTTCCGGTGTCGCACTGAGAGAAAAATTTGATTTCGCCTTCGGTGAACGCCCTGTGTGCTTCGTCCATTGGGATGCAATACCTGTGATGAAACCGTGAGATAGCGCATCTCGCGATCGAATGGCAGTTGCAATTACCAGATAGCATGAAGTTGATCTTTTAATCTGGCTTCCTTAGAACGGCCCGCGATAAATGCCTTCACCTTGTCGAATTCGGATTCGCCGCCTGCTTCAAATCCGCGTGAATCGTGAAAGATGAATCCTGGATTGTTTCGAAACACCATTTCATTTTCAATATCGTGCTCTCCACGCTGAGAACGCATCAGTTCACGTTACCAACCATTGAAAGTACACGTCACCTCTGTGGAAGCCATCAAAACTGTGGCATCGATCTGATGTCCATCACTCAGTCACCACTACCATCCTCGTACTAGCTGATGCCCACCTTTTCCCCGGCACCGTTGAATATTTCGGGGTTTTCCCGCGTGTTGCAAACTCTCTGGAGGATGGTAGTTTTCCCTGCATTCGCTCGTCCTATGACGAGGATTCGAAAGCGTCCGATTTTCTCTCTTATCTTTGAAGGGTCCATTGTGGGGGAAGGTAAATGTATCCGAGAAGCGTTGGTAGCTTTATAAACACTAATGTAAACTCGGTGAATGCCCTGAAATCAGCCCATCTGGATTCAGCAGTGGGCAATGGGTATACGCAGATGTATACCACATGAGGCATACACGAGAGGAGTCAGGATGCCTCGCGTCGATGCGGCTCTGATGATTCGGAAGCGACGGAATGTCTGTGTTGGGTCACAAGGATCCGTAAGTTTGGAATCCTCTACTTGCTAGTCCTAGCTATTGATCGAGGCCACGTCAATAAGGTCACACTGGGGTCCGTGCTTAAAGGGCACCACTGGTACAGCCCGGAAGCACACATGGCTTTGTACGAGCGCTAAAACCATGCTTCCTTCTAACTTCCTTCTCACCATTCAATGTGAAATTCTCGAATCAGTCACGCTCATACATATTTTGGTACACCTCGACTGGTCCTCGACCAATCGCAATCCTTTTGCAATTGATCAACAGCCAACACAGGGTACACCGTTTAACCCGCGTGTTTTCCATTTCATAACGAGCTGGGCGTGAGCGCTTGAGCTCTGGGTACGACACGAGGATGCCTCCCTTCAGCGTAGTTGATGCATGGTCTACACTCGGCCTCCAGATAAATCCACCATGATGAGGGAGAGTCTTCCCTAACTCGAATCAGGATTCAGCATGGCTAGTTCCCTTGACGCTTCAATGCCGGTTTACCCTCTCTACATCTCTGGTAAAAGTTACTTCATCAACGAAATCACCAATCCCACTCACTGAGTATATCCAATAGGTGTCATTGTCGATTCCAGCAATTCGAAAAAGAATGTAGAGTCTGTTGACGTAAGGATCAGTCTGACGTCGCCCACACCAATCAAGAGCGGGGCAGGAAAGGTTCTGCGACAGACGTTTCTCCGCCCATGTAAGGACTCCGCCTCGACAATTGTACCTACCTGATGTCCTATTCTGTTTTATTATAGGAAGCTTTCTCTTGGGTTTACATTTGCCTTGCATGTGCGGTACAAGAGATGGTATGGAAGAGAGGATAAAGACATCATTTTCGAACCGGAAGACATGTTCTGCATGTGTGGTACAAGAGTTAGACAAAGTGAAAACAATAATCATTGCGCCCTTGTCTTGATCGCTCACGGGTTCGACATCACATGCACAGAATACAACAAGGTTCATAACAACATCACCATCGTCGTCGAACTTTCTACAGGATCTGCATCTGCGATACTCCACCTGACATCCTTACTCGAGCTCAGGCCCGTGTACGCAATCCCTTAAACGTCCACTTTTCGTGTGTTAACATTCCATTACAGACCACTGTGCTCAAGAAGCCCGTCCGAGCTCTCTGTAATCCACTAAATGTGCGTATATGATCTTTTACTCATTACACCATTCATCCATCGCTATCATTGCAGCCTGATGGAACTCGTCGTTTGGTCGCGGGGTGTCGCAAGCAACCAATATATGTCATGCCTGCAGTGCACCCTCCGCCTGCAATAAACCCGCAGCAACCCTCTTTCCACCTCAGCAAACTCCTGCGCTTCTCTCCTCGCACGAACGCATTATGGCCTAGTCGGAACAATCAACCCCGGTCGTGACTTTTTTTTTTATCTCGGTTCTTCGCCAATTGATTCCATTATGGCACCACAGGTCCCTGCTAAATTGCCCGTGCCACTCTCTCGCCCAGGCCATGCCGCAACTCAATTTGATCATGTCAGTATTCGATTCCTATAGTTAACTCGCAATACATGACGGAATGTGTATCCAGTTTGAAATAGGTTTTTCGCCTCCTCGCTCGAACAGAGTCGCGCAATCCCTATGGCAGCATCTTTCTTTCTTTGCGCCCACACACAGCCTCACACCACCAGTTGTTGAAGTCGCACCTGGCCGGAAGTTCACTGTAATGTAATTTTCTTACTTCTCAGTGCCCTTTTCTAATTTGTGCCCTACAGCGACTTGCTGCTGCCAGACTACCGGAACACAAGAAGGTAGATGATACCCGACATCCGTCTAGCTAACAGGCTACCGTACCGCAGGAACACAACACATCTGGCATCGATTCACTCCCAGATGTGCATTGGTGCAAGGCATTCCTGTGCTACTATTCTTGTTGGGTTCTACGTTCATTCATAATTTTGTGAGCTTTTCATCATCGAAAACCCACTGAACGGATTGATATTCTTCAGGACACACAATCCTCCGTGAACATCAAATTAACTGCGTCATGTTGCTGAATTCGCAGATATCTCATGCAAACTCCCTTCGGAGGTCGGCCCATCGCTCCAGCTCAAGAGCTATATAAATTCAATGCGATGGAGTTGCAACAGCTTGAGAACTGAATACCCCGTTTACAGTGAGTGGCTCTCCCGCGTCACATTATCTGTATATCACTGAAATTGACATAAAGCTCCTTTAATACCTACCATAACAACATCGCGTACCCCACTCAACCAAACTGTGGTTGGTGAATAGTTTCCTAGTACCCACCGCCACCACTAAAGCATGGTTATGACAGGTACCATGGGACCTATTCAGTTCGTCTACCTTGCCATCCTTGCCGCTGTTGCTGGGGTGATCGCAGCTCCCATCGATTGCATCGAATCCTTTATTTGGTGCCCAGACCCTGTCCTTGTGGGCGATTGCTGGACCTGCAAGATTAATGGGGATTAAAGTCTGGATCAAGTTCCCATGCGTCTCTATCGAATTTGTAAAGAGTGACGTGTGCCCAACGTGTGCCACCTGTCACTTACTGATTTGAAACTGAGCAAAACCGTTAAAATGTATCGAAGTTGCACTGGTTTCTGTGGCAATTTGACCTGGGCGTGACTCATCTGTTCGACAAGGAGTATTACAAATACTCGTGCCCGGTCTTAATTTCCAGGATTCGTTCTCCGGTCTTGACATTCCACACTCTTACCATCTCGTCCCAGGATCCACTCATTATTCGCTTACCGTTTGCACTCCTTCAGCACACTGACACCACATAGCTAGTGTGCCCCGTCCATTCTGCGACACCTTTCCCATCTTGACATCCCGAAACCTCATTTTCCTATCGTCACTTCCGATAACAACTGTTTTCCCGCTTCTTCAAGTCCCATAGTCTCAGTGAGCCGTCCTTTGAACATGTGATGGTTTGTTGTCCCATAGGTAGACGCGCAACACCTTGTACACCATCGATATGGCCTCGCATCGTCCGACGGACTACTAGCGTTTGTTGCTTCGTACCAGTCTCTGAAGTCATGGTCAGTGCGGGGAAGGTCTTAAGCATAGCAGATCTACACGAGAGAAACCTATTAGGGTCTCTAGCAACGGGAAATATTCTTGGTGAGTCGACGCCTTTCTTAACTTCAGGTCTCACCAATAAAAGCACACAAGCCATCGCTCACCATATAGCCAACTTCAACACTGTTTCCAGCCTAAATATTTCGAACTCGATATCGTTCAATCTTCCACTTGTTTTCAGGTTGTGCAGTATCCCGTTACTGGACGCTGTAGAGGAGCGCCATTTGCGACTCTCTGCGGCACTGATATGTCTATTGAAACACCGCATATCCGCACAACCATTCGGCGAACATTTTGGATCCTAACGGCATCTTCGTGTTGATCTTTATGTAAATGAACGTGATGATCTCTTGTTCGATTACTCTCTCCAGCTGGTCCAACACAACGTTTGACAACGTCGTTTACCACATGTGTCCTATCGTGTCAAGCTGTGATGTTATCTGACGGGGACACCACCTGATGGAGCCGGTGGTGTCAGGCACTTTGGACTGCTTGTCGGTGGGGGTGCGAAGTCTTGACAAATTGGAGCGCGGCGGAATGGCCAATAAAAGTGGTGATCGAGACTCGGCAATGAGATCAGTACCAAGCGCTTGTGGCTCAAACTCAGGCTCTGACATGATTCCCGGTTGTGTATGTTGGAATGGTCTTAGAGATGTTGCAGCAACATCCTATTCGGTTGGTTAGCCACAAGGTAGAACAATGGATGGAGCTGGTCGGTCACCGAGTCGTCTGCGATCCACGCTTCATTAACATTAGTGTATGACGAAATAAAACGGCCATTCGCAGCACAGATATCGGTCGAGACATCTTGGATTTCTGCGACATAAAACTTGCGGCACCGGGCACACTCTGACACGGACACGTCGTGCTAGCACCTGCCGTGCACTTAGGAGGGATTGTTTGGCAGGAAATAACCGCGATATCAGCATAACGTGTTGGATGTGCCTCGCGGGAAATACAATAGGGAGGGAGCGCATGTTCAGTTGCGCGAGGGAACGATCAAGTCCAAGAGGATGTACATACTTGCTCAGGTACCCGAGGAATAGATGCGGATGGAATGACCGGTGCATGAAATGCGCAGCACCAGGGTTTGGTTCTAGAACACCTTCCTAGAAACCGTTTGAGATCAAATTCAACGCCTCGTGCCAGTGACCGAGGTGTGAAAACCATATATGCACACACGCAGCGCAAATAGACAAGACTGATTACAAAAGTACAGAGTAGTTGGGTGTCACATGCTGCAGTATCACCATGAAGGAAATGCACAGTAGGGGAAAAGGACGAAACGAATCCGCGATGTTAAGAACCGTGGCTACGCATTTGCACCTGGCACGGTGGTATGAGTAACAAGAGCATCAGCTATCGCAGATGCCGAGGGGGTGGCAGGCTGAGTTTCCGATGATGAAACCTGGGCCTGGACTTGACCTTGCGATTGGCCTTGCGGCTGCTGTGTCGGTTGTCTATGACCATCAGCGTGTTGATGATTACACGCACAGCACAGAAAGAGCCCGATGTGACCCAACAATCGAATGGGGCGTGAATGAGGAGTACCAGAAGACTGATGATGCGGACGATCTGCTTGAGTTCGCTCGGCAACGAACAATACCTGCATAGAGCGCATGAGACGCCAGAGATTGACACCGGAGGAATACATACCTCCCTGTCCCGCATGGGAGCCACATCGATGACATGGGGACGCATTGCGCATTGCGAGAGTTCTATTTCTTCGTTGGTCTGATGTTGAGAGCGAGGACAGTAGATCCATAACTACATCTGGGCGTGAACGCGAAGGCGTCACGGTACGAAGTTCTGTTTCTTCGGTGTTAAGTTGAGAGTGGGGGGAAAGTGAGGATATGCGAGCCAGGAGCGCATGTAGATGTATCCGCGAAGGCGTGGAGGGTTGCTGCAGTTCATTTGATGCATCATTTTGAGGTGGAGAGCGGTGAATGAGTGATGACAGGCGAGTAAAGAGCACGCGTGGATACAATCCTGAAAGCATTGGGGTTTGCGAAAGTTCGTTTGCATCAGCATTGTCGGGTCGAAAGCTGCGGAGGAGCGAGGCCAGGCGAACGAAGAGTGCACTTGCAGAGAAATGAGGGTGGGCACCACCCGTTGGGGACGACTGAGGGCAGAGATTAGGAAAAGAACTGGGCAATTATGACGACGCACATCATCATTGACTGAGTCCATGCCGTCAAAAAACCGAGGTGAGAGCTCATCAACACCCCTAAACTCGTCGTGACATCGCGTAGCATCAGCCTGGAATATTGCTGTTATAATGAATGAGAAGGCTTGGAAACATGTCACGTACCTGCAAAAATGACTTGTCACTGAGCGAGGAGCGGGGGGTATGCTGTATTCCTGGCTCGCCTTGAGATGCCTTCTGTTCGAGTGTGTCTTTTGGTGTCTATCATCATCAGACATTGTCAGTGACCGAGAGTGGGAGATGTGTTGGCACTAACTATATTGGTATCGGTGAGCAGTAGGTCTTCAAGGCCAGCTTGTTTGAGAATTGCATTAACGTCCCACGCGTACGCGTTTTTGTCTTTACTACCAGCGACTAGCACTCGTCCATTTGCAGAAAAGGCTGCAGATTCCACCCAATCTTGGTGCTGGAGGGGTGGTGCGACTGGAAGATTGGTGTCGAGATTCCATAAACGCGCTGTTGAATCATCTGATGCGCTAGCAAGGAGGCGGTTGTTCCAAGACAGAGTGATGGCGTTGACATAGTTTGTGTGGCCCCCCAGAATGGCTAGCTGACGCCAAGTGGTGGTGTTGAATATCCTAATCAGGCCATTTGAACCGGTGATAAGTCGGGTGCAGCCAATGCTGCATCCCCCGCTCGCGATGTTTGTGACTTGCAGCAATATTCAGCGGGGTGGCCCATCTCTAATCTCACGTTCTGACACAGCCATCTGCCGAGCTATCGATGGCAGCGTTCAGCGTCTCTGACGCAGCATCCATCACCTCATGCGACGAGGCTCCTGAATTCTATTACCCAGCGCAGGTCATGGCGGGATCCTGTCAGCGAGGTTCAAATACCCCGACGTGGCAGTCCATTGAATCGTCACCACCCACAAGTGTGTCCTACTTTAATTCTACCTTCATGTATATTGACTGCTGGTAAGCAGTGGAGGTTCTCGCAGATGGCCTAAAGAAGTTGCAGTCTCTGATCGAAAAAAATACTCAAACCCAGGAGGACGTGTTTAGAGAAATCAAAGCCCGTTTAGATGCCAACTACGGTCTCGCAAACCAAAGCATCAAGCTTGCGCATGAGAGTAATGCGAAGGCTGAGTCTGCACTCAATCTTGTAAAAGCAATAAGGAACGACACTAGGGGTCTTGGTGAGGTGGACTCCTCTGACAGAACCCTGTTGGCAAGACTCAGGGATTTACTTTTGGGCGTTCGTTCACCAGTGCTTACAGCTGAGCCATAGATGATGTATCTTTGTCAATATAAACATAGGCACGGCTCCTTGGGGCGATCTGCTTTTGTGAGAAATGGGTTGGCTGCATGGAGAGGAATGGACGTGAAAGCTGCAGTGGGACACAGCCAGATTCGAGAGCGGCGCTTGAGTTTGAAGACATTCTCGAGTACGTTGACGATAAGTAACATGATCTCCTCCCATACTATTCGCAACAGTACTATCAGATCCGTTCTCGTCTCCTTTGGGTTCATCCGTGATGCGTGTCGTATTGCCCTGGTGAAGCAATCCTTAAGAATTGTCAGATCAGTGAGACGATAGACGGCACAGGAACATGACGGGGCCCTCCTGACGCCGGGACAATGATGACATCGCACGAGTATTCACTGGCAATGAGGATGATGACTGGGCCATGGCGCGCTGCAGCCTGCAAGTCTTCGTACGCAGGTGGGAGCAGGAACCGCGAGAAGTCTTTAAGATTACGGATTTCAGCCACTGCAGCTTCCCATTGCCTGGTAAGTTTCCTATACTCTGTTGCTGCACAATCAGCAGCAGCTCTATCGGTGATGGTTGCAGAACTGTGGGCGGCATTAGAAACGCGTTTGCTCAGCTCCAAATAATTGCGTGCCAGCGTTGAATTTGCTGACTCGAAGTCTTCGACTGGAGTCTTGAGTCGAGAAGCCAGTGACCATTGCTGGCCACGGCCCTGCTCCACGAGTTCTACTGCGTGTCGTAGATTATCGTAGTGGATGGCACAAGATGCTGCATCTACGGGGAGTGTTCTGGCATAATGGAAGGCAGCAGCAGCTTCTCGCCGTGAAGTTGCTGATGATCGTGTTGCTAAATGAGCATCAAGAAGCTCGAAAAATGTTGTGTAGGCCTCCAGTGCAGATACGTGACCATGCTGCTCCGTTGCAACGGTCCAATTATATGCTTGAATGATGCATCGCGATAGAGGCTGATAGCTCAGGTGATGTCACCTCTGGCATCGCGTTCCTCGAAATGGGTGACAAGAGCGCCCCCTAGGTTGTCCAATGAGAAATCACGAGATTTGTGCCCAACAGGGCGCAGGCGCAGCGCTTCTTCGTGTAAAGAGATGGCCTCATCGAGGTCATTAGGATTGCCTTGGTGATCGAAGCGATAGAAATCGAGTGAATAAGCCAAGTGATTCAAGTAGACACCACGGTCAGTATGTCCCTCGGGGCACAGAGACGCGGCTTCACGAAGAAATTGTATGCATTCGTCTAAATCATCAATGTTGCCGCTTTGTGTAAACCGTGATTTGAGAGCATTTGAAAGATTGCCAAGTGCTCTTAGATGGCGTTGATGACCCACGGGACAGAGCTCGAGGACGACTCGTCGAAGGCAGATGCCTTCATCGGATGCGTCTGTTGGAAGTCTGTTGCACTCGTCGATCACATAATCAACACCATTTTCCCCTTCCACGATGCTACGAAGGTAGGTGCCCTCTGGACAGAGAGGCAGTAGCTCATGATAGAGTTGGCGGCTTCGCGGATGTCGGCAACAGTACTTTTCTTGCTGTGGCGCCAAATCAACGCTCGGGAGAGATTATATATAGAGAAGGGACGATCGGGATGGCGCTGCGGACGCAATGCAAGGGCGTCGCGGAAGAGGGAAATGGTGGTATCAATGTCTTGCAGATCATTTTGGGTGTAGCCGTCAAGGCGGGCCCACGCGAGGTTGGTGAGAGCTGCTGCATGGTCAGGATGGCAGGCCGGACACTTATCCAGAACCAACTGAAAATGCTCCACAGCAGCGTTGAGGTGAGAATCCGTCTCGCTCGCCACGTATTCGGCAAATTGTGCGTGGCCTGCATCTGTTTGTCGAGGAATCTCGCAGTCTGCGAGGGACTGCAGATGGCGTTCCATCAGCAAAGCTGACGGCAGGAACCAGCGTCACTCACATCAGGCAGTGCACATTCCTGATCGTCGCAAGCCTGTGCAACGACAGCTTTCAGCGTGAGGGATGGGTGGACGCCGCGCACAGGTGGGAAGGATAGATCTAAGAGATGTAAGTACACGTGCGTGAATGAAGAGCAAATCACTCACCAAAAGGTTCATCTCCATGATTGAGTAGCTCATCCCAGGACATTTGAAGTTTACCGATGACCTCTCCACTGCCTAACATTCGATCGGCCTCATATGACGCCCTGATCTCCACAGACAATACAGGTGAGGCATCTGATGATCATTGATGGATACGTAAATACCAGCGGACACGCGCCAGGAGGGGACATTGAGATGATTTCTGCTGATGACTGTAGATAAGGCATGAGAATTAGAATATGGATACGGAGATGATATACTCACTATCAAGTCTGATGTATCGGCTTTCTGAGCTACCAGACATAATGGTAGGATGAAGCAAATGAGCGAGGATCGAGGATGGATGAGTGGGAGTAGAAGACGAGGGTAGAGATACGGGGTCTGTGAATAAAATTCAGCTGAGGGAAAGAAGAAGTTGAGCGTTTAGGCCCAGGTCATGCTGCGCGTGCATTCCACATTGTCGAGGGCTGTTCGCAATAGACGCTAGGACACGGATGATTACACCAAACACAAAGAATAGAGATCACCGACTACTAGTAGGATTGGCAGAAAAATCTGTGCCAAGTGTAGACAATGTCATGGTCAGACAACAGCGAAAATGGCCAGCCAATTGCAAGGTCAGAGGACTCGGAGAAACACGAGTCTCGGAGTGTTTTGTGGTGGTTGGTGCTCCTGGATTTGAAGTTGTATCATATACTACTGATCACAAAATCAAGCTGAAAACCATCACGGTAGAATCGGTGTATTTCTCAATGCAAAGTGGCTCGGCACACGATTCGTTCGATTGAGCAGGAGGGCTAGACAATTTGAAATTGCGAGTCTCGAGAGCATGAAATGATATACATGAGTGTGGGAGCAGGCGATACAACGAGTAGATAGACTTAGACTCAGCTACCGCACGGTCCGGTATTTGCCGACGACACGCACAACGTTGATCATGACGAGCTCATCATCGTCATAAAATCACTGTACCTTTCCCATCTCGAACGGATGCGTCGGTCTATTTAGTCACGGTATGAAGTCTCATTTCACCTAGTAGCTCAGCCAATAAAGTGGGTATCACCTGTATCTTTTGTTGACACTTGCAGGAGAAGACAAGGCTGCTAGTCTTGTGCTAGCTTCGAACGTGCCGACGCTGTCATCCGGCCAAACGCTTATCTGTAACCAAACCAAACCAAGTTGTCATTCGATGTTGGTTATTCTGCAGCAGCAAATGATGCTCAGCGGACACCACACAATTCCATCTACTGGAAACATGCTTCGATCGACTTCCCAGCTCCAATTCAACGCATTAGTCCTGAATGCCGATTACAGCATCACCTTTTGACAGTTTTAAACTTCAAGAAACGATAAACTATACCCTTTCACCTCGCATCTTCACCATGGCTTCCGTTGTCACTACCGCCTCTTTTAGAGAAATCGCCTTTTACACGTGCGACGTCGTTGATCCAGGACTCTTTCACGGCAACTTGAGCCCGCACTCTACTTGCCGGATGCGTTGTAGGTGTGCGCGTTTCAGTCTTCAATTTTTATACCACACTCGGCATTGCATAACTGAGTGCATATTTAGTTCGACATAAGTTCCCTGCCTTCCCCCTCCAACGGAGTCGTACAGTCCCTGCATCAGCATCTTTCTTTTCTCATGCCTAGACACAGCCATCGGCCACCAGTCGTTGAAGTCGCACCAGGCTGCAAATTTACTGTAACGTACATTTTCTTACTTTTCGGCGCCTTTCTCATTTGCGCCCCACGGCGGCTTATTGCTGCCAAACTACCAGAATACAAGAAGGTAAACGATACTCGGCGCCCGCATAGCCAACGGGCTACTGCGCTGCAGGAAAGCGATACATCTGACATTGATTCTCTCCCGGACGTGCATTGGTGTAAGGCATTCCTGTGCTTTTATTCATGCTGGTCTCATGGTAGACTGAGGATGCCTCGATGGCGCTTGGAGCGTGTTGATATACCTCGCCAGGATGACACAACGAATGGTAGCCATAGCGGTGCTCATGGTCGCAGTAAACTTTGTGTGCATCCGTTCACCGTTGTATCTTCTATAACTGATGAATCTCACTTTTATTTATTCTATGTCATCTGCGATACTTGGTTCAGTTGCTAAATCCCATCACAACTTGAACTTATACGACTCGGATTATCATCCTCATGACGTATCCCCCGCAGAATGTTGATTTGGTCAAGGTTGAAATGCATATACATCCAAGTCCTTGTGATATGTTCGCTAGTTTGCACTCGTCTCACTAGAACCTCGGCCATTTTTCAGGGTGTGAGGGTACTATAAATCCAAAAGTCCATCGAAACGCAGGCTATACAAGATGTAATGACTAAGTACACGATCATCAATCTACACCAAAAGCACCTCGAATCTCATTAGGTGCCATTTTACTTTACACTCACCGCTGAGTCCCACAAACCTTGCACTCACGCCTCCATCAAAGCCTGAGCCGCCTTCTTGGCATTCGCTTTCAGACCCTCGACCTGTAACTCCATGTTGCGAATCTTTTCCCGTGCAGCGCGGAGCTCGCCGTTGAGCCGATCGACTTCAGCTTCTAGAACAGTGGCCTTGCCCTACAAGTAGCTTGAGCGTCTAATTTTAAGATCGAAACCAAGAGTACGTACTTCACCATCAACCTGCGCTGGCGGAGTGAGGATGACTGGAGACTCTGAGATAGGCGAGGCAGGTCGAGCCACTGGTGCCGACTCAGATCTTGACACAACGGGAGCTTGTGACACAGGTGTAGGCATGGTGACAGCTTTAGTGACAGGCGGAGGCGCACTGAACGCAGTGGGTGCAGGCACAGGCGCAGGTGTCGGTGTAGGTGCGGGTGCAGGTGCAGGTACCGACAACGTAGATGTTGATTGTGCGCCATTGAACACAACACCATTCTCGAGACTAACGAGCTTCAATGCGGCAGTCTTTCCAGCAAAAAACTCGCTTGCCGAGAGAGAAGGTTCTGATGAGGCTGCAGCTGGGTAAATATCTGATTGGAATGAGTCCGCCTGGTGATATCGTCAGTGATGTTATTGTAAGTGTTTCAATAAGAAATATTTACTTTACGAGGCACAATGAAAGCGATGGGTTCCACGGATGAGCCAGACACCTTATACGCACGGGCAATCTCGCAATCCGACACGTTAAGGGCACGACGAGGGAGGAAACACATTCCTCGCTGGGGATCTAGAGATTTGTGCTCTGCTAGCGCGAACAGCGAGTCGCTCTCGTACTCGTAATACCGGATATTTCCATCGCTGTTGGAATTGGATCAACCAGGAAAAACAAACGCATCTGATTCCGCCTCACCCTTTGCCAGCTAGAATCAATGATGTGAGAAAAGACGAGTCCTAAGCATGTGCGAGGCGCTCACCCAGGAAAAGAATGCCATTGTCGCTCCAGAAAGGCATGATAACACCAGCAGACTGATCAATAGTCATCGTCTTGACACTTCCAAGACCTCCCGTTTCCCAGATGGAGACTTGACGGTCACTCATCTTGCTAAAACCAGTAGTCACAATCTTGTCAAGATCACCCATCCACACGACACGAGCACCCTTGATACCGCCATGCGCCTCAGTGATGCGAACAGCTTCGCCTCCTGCACGAGGATCGAATAAACGAAGTTTTTTGTCCCTACAGGTCGTCGCCATGAGTGTACCAGTAGGATTGAAGGCGAGACATTGAATGGTATCGTTGTGTCCGGCGAGAACAGAGCGTGGGCGATCGGTATCAGCAAGATCCCACAGCTTAACTGTGTGTTCGCCTGACGCACTAGCGAGGACGTTAGACGCGGTGGGGTGGAAGAGAACTTGGCCGATCTTGCGCGGTGATGCATCGATACGGGCGACAGGGTCAAAGTCTTGTGGTACCCAATGATCCTGGCCCCAGTCTTCAAAAGCGGAAGACTCGACCTTCCAGATCATAACCTTGCCATCTTCACCACCTGAGGCAACAATAGAGTCGTTATGTGGGGACCAATCGGTATCGAGGACGGGGGCAGTGTGACTGCGCGCGAGGGGAATAACATCAGGAAGTTTGTACGAGAAGTTTGGGACA
The DNA here is from genome assembly GCA_016628085.1 of Suillus occidentalis. Lineage (NCBI taxonomy): Eukaryota > Fungi > Basidiomycota > Agaricomycetes > Boletales > Suillaceae > Suillus > Suillus occidentalis. The sequence goes on from JABBWB010000057.1 coordinate 17,981, forward strand.
GCTGCAAAAGGGGAAGGAAGAGGAAGTATTGCGAACGCGCCACCTCCGGATGCATTCCAATTAACGCTGATGTATCGCTGGGGGGGGTATATCAGCGAAGGACGGACGTGACGAGGGAATGAGAAAGTAGTCACCCCAGAGGCAGAGACGAGATTCGTGTCCCATGCGCTGCCGGAGACCTTCACATTTTCATATCCATGTTCTTTCTTTGCTGCCTGTCCGAAGACATGGCTGTGGGAGACGCGATCAGTCTCTTGGTGCACCGCTACTTTGTGATTGTGCTCACCGATACTTGGATGCACGAACGAATCGAGACATCGTCCGCGATTATCTGTGAATGGCGAATTCCTGACAGACGAGAAAAACGAAACTGAATCCTGTGCTGTTGTAACGCAGCAACTTATGGCCCACGGCTCTTGCCAATTAATGTGTTTCGCACAGATGCCTTCAAGCAGCGTAGAGTTGCATTTCGGGAATCACCGAGGGGGTGTATTACGGTGTGCGAAAGTTACTCAGATGGGGGGTCGCCCCTGTCTACTACTAGCCTTTGATCTACTACATTAATGCCCACCGTAAGTTTTATCGACAGTTCGCAGGTTGAATATAATACTTAGCCCGACGAAATAGAATTATTATATGAGTTCCAATTAGTCACGACATGAGTCGTTCAGCAGATAACAGAGGAGCTTGAAGAATTGGAGGGGGTGAGTGAGCGAGCCTGAACGATACATACACCCTTCCATGGATTCTCGTTTGCCCATTGGTCAATCGTGCAACTCAAGGTCTCCAGTTATTTGTTTTTTCGAAAGTAGCTTCACGACTCCACGTCCCGTCCCATGCAATAGCACTCTGATTCAGCTAGCACCGAACAACACCATCAACAGGATGCACCAAGATAAGCAGCAACGGTATCGAAAAGCATCTCGGTCCATTAATGGTAACAGTAAGTTTGAGGGGTATATCTATACATATTCCAAGAACAAATATCAAATGCGACAGTCCGGTATCCCAAACCTTATGCCTGTGGAATGAACTTCAGCATGACCCATACGATAAGACTGCTGAGGCCTAGCATAAGCAACATTGCGCCAACGACATAGGTAGCAAGCTCCCATGGGAATAGGTCCTGAGGTAAAGGCGCATTCCTTGGATCCGCGGCAAGACGCTCGGCTACCCTCTTCTCTTCTGCCCTGTAGATGGCTGTTCTTTTATCTGCGGAGTCATATACCGGGTCCTTTTCGCCGAGTATGACGAACGAGGGAAAATTTTGTTCACACCATTGTTCGATCTGAATAATAATGCTTGGTCATTGACGAACAATGTAAGTGTGTGCATGAAGTACCTTGCCGCACATCACTGAAATTTTGAGGAAGTTTGGATCATGCGGTTTGGCCTTGTGGTGGATCTTCCGTGCGTACTCCCGGAAGATTAAAGCGACTTCTCTGGTATTTGTTGACCGCATGATGAGCTGTGGTGTGTCAGTATACCTAAATAAATTATGGGTGAACATGACGTACACGAGCAGCCTCTGCTTTTCGTATCTTGATGTTGCGCTGGAACATTTCTGGGTTCATGAAGCAAAGCGCCAATGTGGCCATTGCCATAGAGACGGGGACTGCGCAGAACACGAACACGCTCTGGTTTTTGAGCAGGCGGAGGTAGTCCAAAGAATCGCATGCGTGTCGCAGAGCATCGAGAACCATGCCGCTCTGTATCCATGTAGCGTGTTCAACATCGCCCTTCTCGTACATATCTTTCATTTCGTTAAAGCCATATTTAGCCCAAATTTCTCGAGGCCAGAAGAAACGTCTCTCCTCAACGTCCTCCCGGAAATCACGGATGATATTAGTCTTTTGGAGGAGAAGTCCCATAGAGTTTGCTAGCTCAAGTTGATCGCAGAGGAAAGACGCTTCCTTGCCCGAGGCTGACCAGATGCGAGTGAGGCCTTCACCTACGAGGCCTGCGACATAGTGACAGTAGAGGTCATAGTCCGCAATAGTCTCGAGGTAAACAGTACCGTTGGTTGCGGCCTTATGTGCGTAATCCGCCATACCGTTTTCCATTTTCTGACAGATGTCAAGAATCACAGCCTTGTATCTGCAGTAGGGTTAGAGAGAAAAGCACCAATAAATATGTGAACGTACTGGGGTGGTAGTCTATTAACCTCTTCTACGACAGTGTGGTATTCGAGGAGTAGGTATCGATCTTTCTCATCAGGGCCGTTCTCTGTGAAGTTCCAGCCAGGCGTTACAGTCAAGTTGTGGAATTGACGGAGTATCGGCTGCTTCTTCTCATCGGGGATAGTCATATCATCTTCAATTGTGTCCAGGCCGCGCAGAATGAGGTAATACATGCAAATCTAGAAAGTCAAGGGTCAATCGTGTTAAAAGGGAAAACGGGCTGGTTCAAAGTAAATCGGCGTGCAAACATGGACAGAGACCGTGCAAAAAAGAAATACAAAAGAGGCAAAATGCTTACCGTTCTTGCAAGGTCGCCGTCAAGCTCCTTGATGACAGCTGCAAAACTTCTACTTGTTGTATCAAGGAATTCCCAGCAACGGCGCATGGAGGCGCGATCCCAGCCTGACGTAGGGTGCTCTTGCTGAGCCGTGATGTCGCGTTTTGTTTCATGGTAAAGGTAGAAATGAACAAGAGTTCTGAACTCAAGAGGATGTGTTAAGAGGAGTCCTAGCAATGAAGTTAACTTTCCCATAGTTGCAGACGTCGAGAATTAGATGCTAAAAGGTCGTTTGGAGGTTGTGGTGTCGAATAAAAGAGTGCGCTTGCCAGCTGTCGCTCCTTCACCTGGAGTGAAATGAAATGGACGCAGTCGAACCAGAAAAACGGCTGAATGTGACCTTCCTACCCCGGCATTTTCCGGGCCGTGGGGTAAATGGTCGGCTTGCCAACAAATACTGCTTGTCCTCACCAAGTCCTCACTAGTATTAGCAAAGTCTAGTTGCGTTATGTATAGAAACTAGCTAATAGAAATTCTATGATTCAGATCCAGAAATGATTGGCACTAGAGAAGAGCTCCAAGAAACGTGGGATTTCATTATGGCAAGTTGAAGGATCATCTCCAAGTTTGCCTAAACTATCGGACAATCACCAGTACCCGTTTGTACTTCAGTCTTCAACCAACCGACAAGTTACAGATCATGGACTGATATAGCCCATCCTCCAGTCCGTCTACAAGCCGCCTCATCAGTCTCAATCTCCTCCAGACACGCTCTTGCTCGTGTCAATAATTTTCTCGACGATTTTCAAGCTCGTAGCACACCCTCCAAGGGTAGTGATACTTCAATCACTGCCCAACTTCAGAAGTTGAGTAAAGCGCTTGAACAGGAGTGCATCCGACAATCAAAATGACCATGTCACGAGGTGAGCTGATATCACTCATAGTATATGCGGACATAGTCACTCACCCATACATAGATTTGGAGAAGTGTATGGGAAACAGTCGAAAGTGCCAGCCTTAGCCTGTAGACATGTTGAAGCATACCCCGAGACTATGGATCAAATTCAGTCTTTCATGCATATAGCATGCACTGACCTCTCGCATCGAGTGCCTCGAAGACCACAAATAGATCTGCGAAATTCGACCGTTGGACTAAAGCCACCCCTTGGCACTGTCACGAGCTCCCTTCTTGGCGTAATCTACATTACCTTGGTCCTTGATAAGATACACCGGGATAGAACGACGCGGGCTTCCTTGAGATTTGTAAGTACTCTCGCCATTCCGCGCTTGTCAATCAATAGCACCTGTTCTCCAAAGAACAATGAATGTATCACACGAATGACGGACTATCTTTTTGCTTATCTTTCTCGATATTCTTAGATGCTATGATAAAAATGAAGGCAAGCAGTATCTCCTGCAGTCTTACAACCCTACTCGTTTCGTGTCTACAAAGATCATGTCTCAATTCATAGAATTCAGACCCACTCTTGGTGTGAAATTGTCATTTTCTCGAGTTACTCATTCACTCATTCTATGGATCAGACCAGAGCGTTGGATACGGAGTAGTTGTCGGTGGGTCATCCAAAGTCCGGTCGAGATCAGTTTCTAGATTCACTTTTAGGAGTCGGGTTTTTCTTTGCCCTCGTCATGTTATGCTTGACTGCCGTGCAATCCAACTTTTCTCGATTTACCCCAAGTTCATCTGAAGAGTTTACGGTTCGTCGCATGATGCTACTTGTGCACGTCATATAATGGGACTCCTTCTAGAGTGCTTCCCGTAGTGTCAAAGTGTGTCAGTCTTACTAGCCAAATAGGACTTTAGCTGATTTACCTATGCTAGCCCGGGTTAGTGTGCTGCGGCATGTGAGTCATCCTTGTCCGCCCATCTGTACACCTGTAACGCGTCATTGCAGTGTCAGCGCCTGGACATGGAGCGCCACTCTCCTTCAATCTAGCACTGCAGCTTATACGTTTGGTATGGAACACGCCTTATGCTTGAGGAATACATACTTATCTTGCCTAGGTGTCAGCGGACCCTGGTCAGCCAGTTTTTTTAGCTCTTCAAGCTTTGACTGATCAAAATTTCTAAAGGTGGTACGGTGCAGGCGGTTCTATTCAAGTAGCGATGTTTGGGATGGTGGCTGCCAAAGTCAAGATGAACGCGAACGGCGCCCACACATTCTTGGAGGTATGTACGTACGCTGTACGTGAGACTAGTCTGTCAACTTTTCTATAGATCGTCAAAGTTCGCTTCGGTACCGCAGCTCATATCGTGTTTACCATATATGCATTCATCTGCGTTCTTGTCGTATGTGGATCTCTCCTAGGTGAGATTGTCGCGCACATCGAGATACGGCTACTGATGCGTGTTTGTTTTAGTGGGAGGAGCCTCCACTGTGAACGCCCTTACTGGCATGAACATACTTGCCGCATATTTTCTATTGCCAATTGGCATCGCGGTCTATGTTGTATTTGGTGGATTACGTGCCACCTTTATTTGTGATTGGACGCACACCATCATTCTATTCGCCATCATTTACACCTTCATTTTCCGTGCATAGTAGGTGAAGTTTCCATGTCACAAGAACGCCCCACTGATGAGAATTTGTGCGAATAAAGCGGGACATCACCGGAGATTGGTAGCTTAGCACGAATGTACGACTTGCTCACACAAGCTGCAATTGATGTACCTGTTGCCGGTAACGCAAATGGAAGTTACATGACTATGAAGTCGAATCAGGTGGGTGGCTAGCATTGATTCATTTACTCTGTCACACTGCTCATTCATCTCAGGGTCTTGTCTTTGGAGCATCAGCATTGCTTTCGGGATTCGCTGGCGTCTTTTGTGATCAGGGTGTGTTGTATAATTATTTACGTCGTATTTAGTCTTCTGACGTGGAGCCCGCAGGATACTGGCAAAGGGTCAATAACGTATATTTGCACTGCAATCATAAACTAATGTGTCTATCGACCTCCAGGCAATTGCAAGTCACCCCAAAGGAACAACTAAAGCTTATGTATTCGCATTCCTCTGCCGAATGATGCAACTCTCACCACAATGTCACAGATGCTCGGTGGTCTTTCTTGGTTTGCCGTCCCTTGGGCTTTCGGATCATGCCTCGGTCTGAGTGCCCGAGCGCTCCAAAGCAATGTAAGGTTTCGTGCACCGCCTTCTCAACGCCGTTAACGTCACTTTAGCCTTTGTTTCCGACATACCCATTCCCTTTGTCACCGCAACAGACGAGTGCGGGACTCGCCGCGCCTGCTGCGGCTGTAGTGCTTATGGGGAAAGGAGGAGCTGTGGCGTTATTGCTGGTGGTTTTGTGAGTCACGAAAAAAAAAACCAAAAACTTATTGAACATTAATCTTACTTATAATTTCTGCAGCATGGCCGTGACGTCCGCTGCTAGTGCGGAGCTCATCGCAGTATCGAGTATTGTGTAAGTTTGGCTCAGGCATGATTTCTGCGCACGCGCTCACCCAATGTAAGGTCGTACGAGTAAGACCTGAATGCCACCATATTGGCCGTTGTCAAGACTCATTAAAATGTAGCATCTATCGTACCTACTGGAATCCGCAGGCGACAGGCGCGCAGATTGTTCGTGTATCACACTACGCGATTTGTGCATGGGCGATATGGATGGGGTGCTGGGCGACCATAGTAAATACTTTTTTTTCCAGTTACTCAAGGGGAATGTATTGACTTGTGACATAGCTCCATCAAGCAAACATCGACCTGGGTTGGGTGAGAACATTCCCTGACATTATTCCATTGAGGCTGAATCAGGTTGCCCTAGATGTACTATGTTCAGTGCGTGAATCATTTGACAAATAAACTCAACACGTTTACTCTTCATTGGGTGGCGCAGGGGAATAGTGCTCAGTCCTGCAGTCATCCCTATCATCCTCACGGTATGGTGGTCTAAGCTTACGCGCGCCGGGCTTTTGTGTGGCTCCATTATTGGAGCTATTCTCGGGATGCTGGCATGGATGATCGGCTGCTGGAAGATCAATGGAGAGCATTTTCGGTTTCGTCTGCAAAGAGCTTCGTGATGACAAGCTGTTCATTTTACAGGCTCCATCACCATAGCTAACCTCGCACTGCCAATATCTGCTGTATGCAGTGGTCTTACTGGTTTTTTGTTCTCGGGGCTCATTACCGTCTTCGTGTCTCTGTTGAGTAAGCGGTCATTTGTAACATGCCTGCATGCAACTGATGATGGTCATGTCAGAGCCTAATAATTACGATTTTGAAGGGACCCGGGCTATTGCAATGCTGGACAATGCGGAAAATAACGACCCCGATTCGGATGTGGCATCCGCCGAAAAGCGCGAAAAATTGCCGTCAGATTTCGAGGCAAGGCCCACGGATCCAGTTGCCCAAGAGGACCCTCTTTGCCACGACACCCTACAAAGGGTGTTCAGGCGAGCGGCGTGGTATTCATCAGCAATGTCTGTCATTGTCATTCTTATTGGTCAGTTCTACCGCTTGCGTTGCCATGCAGACTCTTACCTAGACCTTCCAGTCCCATTGACCATGTTTTTCACAAACTACGTGTTCAGCAAGCGGTTTTACACATTTTGGGTGACATGCTCCATGTGAGTATTAATCGAATCAGATGTCCGAACTTCAATTGATGATGGTGAAGTGTGTGGGTTTTCATGAGTGGGACCTTCAGCGTTATTCTTCCCTTGTTGGAGTCGCGGAAGGAGATGGTTGCGATCGTGAAGAGACTTGGAGGGCTGGTGACGCCTACGAAATTGTACATAAAATCATGACCGAATTCTCGGGCAATCGACCCTGTACGGTTGCGTAGCGGAATATTATTTAAATGTACCCTGATCACCGAGCCTGGGCCATTGCGGTAATTTGAGACATCGTTTTTGCCGCATGTTATCGATGAGTGTTTGTTCACAAACACATGCAGAAAACAAAGTTCAAATTAAGCGCTCGGCAGCCATATTTGAGTCCGCCACCTCGGGCAATGGACCCACATTGCATACACTATACGTTGTCAAGCCGGGCCGCTTCAAGGGGTAGAAACGAAACATAGAAAGGGGGAGTCATTTGTGAGTGAACGGCATATCGTTTGGACTAACCCCATAACTACTAGCTCATCGGCACTATTACGTCGCGCGGCGATCCCGAGCGAATTGAACTCGAAGTAAGTAAAGTTTCACAGTCTTAGTACATAGTTTGACCCCAACTTTCAAGTTTGCATGCGGCTATTATAATAGAAAGAAACATGAGGTTGTTCGGCTTCAAGTCTAGCGCGTGCATTTACGGCATGCCATTGCTTCCTCAGGGTCAGGTGGACCTAGGTTCGTCGGGTCTGCGGCTCACAAACACATAACTATATCTTCACCAATAATTGTTTGATATTTATTTCCTCTGACCGTCTAACTGAGTAGGTCCGGACTTTCGTCTGTCGCCTTTCCGTTCTTCTTTGTTCAACTTTAGTCGCTCCTTTACTTGGCGTTGCCAGCGCCTGCTTGTGCCAGTGATGTTCCACTTCGTCGATCCTGTTGCACGCAATGTTGCTGCACTAACAAGTTCGTTCCGATCACTGTCTGAACATTCGTCCAGTTTGATTTATAGACTCGTCAGCGGCATTAAATGCATGCATGGTCCTCGAATATATGTGTTCTGTGTCTGATGAAATTCGGCTGATCTGGCCGTGAGTACCCTATTGTCCATGTTATTGATATATGCCATCGATGAGCATTTTTCTGGCAAATAGGCGATTTTGGAAGACCACAGAAGCAAAAATGTTTATTGTGACAAGGTATGCTGGCTTAGCCAGCCAAAGGTGGGCGATTTGGCAACTCGAGGTCGCGTGCTCACTCCTGTCGCTAGTTACAACATCTGGTTTGCGTTTAGGATGGCCTCGGGGGTTCCCAACAGTCAGTTCGCTTGCAAAGTATGGTCCTCGTACCAGGCCGCGATTATCCAGTATCTGCTGCTTTCAGTGGAGATATTACTCATGAGGCGGGGTGCGTAGCTTTTGGTCTTACTCTGGGCGACTGTTTATTCTCCCTCGTTGCAGTGTACAAAATGTACAAAAAAAGCAAACCTATATTTGCACTCTTGTTCATCTTCGGTGGCGCGCAGTCTGCCGCAATGGCAAGCAATGCTCGATTGATTGTTAATGGCACTCACTATTCCCCCACTTGCGTCATACTTTCGGCTCACCACAGTCGCATTTATGTCGGGTGAGAATTTCGGCACCTCTTGTGTCTCTTGTATATCTGATCGCCGAGTCTAAAACTAGTGTCTCGATCATTGTAGCTTTTGTGTTCATCCTTGTTGCAATGCTATGGCGATTCTTCGGGAACCAACCCAGCTGGTCGGAAGTTCCACATGCTTGGCTCAAGCTTGCGGTCCGCGACGGTAGCTGCACGGTCATTGCAATCACATGTATGTTTGGTGTCCTTACTTATTCATATGGCTCATCAATCCAGTGATCTTCGTCTTTATGTTTCTCTGCATCACGCGCGTCATCAACATGGCAGAGATGACTGGAAACATCATCTTTTAGTAAGTCTTGCATGTACCGCAGATTTCTCTACTCACTGAATTTCACCAGCGTACTGCTTACCTGCCTTTGGTTTGCTGTTGAGTGCAAAATCTTGGGCGGTCAATTTCTTCCTAATTCGCTTTTGCAGGCCGGACGCATAGTGCTTCACCAAGAGAGACTCCGTAAACTCCAAGCATCCCGGAAGGGTGTCCCTAATGATCCAAGTCAGTGGACTCAGTACGATCGAGGTGGACCTTGATGACATTATGGCCTTTAATGACCCCGATTCATGTCCGACAAGTCCATACGGCTTGGAGGTCGAGTCGACCAAAGTCGCTACCCCGCCCGACTCTATATCAGATGCAGGAACGAAGGATATCACTGATGAACACCTTTGGCAATGGGAGGAGGATAGTGTGCCACCATCGAGCTGCACACCTACATTCACGCTCATCGAAAGATCCATCAGTGGTGAAGGTTTAGGTTCCGGGGAGTAAAGTAAATGCATTCGTTTTATGAGACAATCACGAGTTCCGTAGTACATACTTGACATATCACTAATAGTTTCACATTGCCAGGCATATGATACTACCTTTGGACCGACATGCGCAGATAGTCACCCAGGTTCCGGAACGCAGCCTGCATGAGGTATAAGCACTTCGTCGACCTGCCAGGTCACGGAGTGCTTGTACTGTATTCACGAAGGCAGTAACGATCCCTGTACCGCTGATTGCTGTGGTTTTGTAACCAAGTACTGAGTTGGCAAAAATTTTGGCTAGTTTCACTCTGTCATGGTCCTCATCCGTGCAGCAGACTACCTGCCGTCATTTGAGATGCTACTATTCACGTCATCGTCATGCTCTATGCCAAGGTACCTGTCACACCATCTTAAGTCGTAGATCTGATTATTAACTTACAGGAGTCCCAGAATTTTGACTGTTCATTCGACTGAAAATGAATCCTACTCGAGAAAAGGTTCAACGACATGCCGCGCGGTATGGTGACTTTGAAGGCGCTGGTGTGCGTCGAGACAGAACAAATGTGAGTAAAGACGCGCGTTCTGACTATGGGTGATGTTTGCAAGGGAACTTGGGGAAGGTCTTGGCGCAGGCGCGTCCTCGTCGTTTGTAACATTTCTTGACACTACCAGGTGCAAACGGAGGTGCTTAAGATATTGGCACTGCAACGTACAGTTAAGCATTGCTCGTCGTTCGATGAACACAAATTCCACACCCACGACTTTTGAATGATACTCAGCGCTCCTTTTAGTCTCACGAGAATTGACTCGCGCTAACGTTCCAACATTCAAACGAACTAGCTGGATGCACAACATGTATACTAGAGGCTGAGCAGTTTCTTGCAACTGTATCACAATCCTTATCCTGTCATCGAATTGTTGATACACAGCTAAGGTAAGCGAGCCCATTATCGCACTAGGTCTGCACCCAGTACTCTGCTTAACATATGAAGGGTCGTCTCGCATTGTTCGTGAGTTTGCTCGTTCCTAGCGCTCGTGCATTTCCTCATTTACATTTGTTTCGCATGTTCTTCCACGCAGGCTCTCTGTCGTCTCCGCGAATCGAGTCATTTTACTGGAATAAGATCGTCGTCATGAAGATTTAGAAGTTTTGAATTGATTAACTGTGAGGAACGGAAAAGACTGGAGACTCGCCTGTAGCAGTGTTGCCAGCATGTCCCATGCGTCATGCGGCTCAAATCAAGCTCAACGCATCCTTTCCTAAATACTAATGCAGTTCGAGGATTACATCTCAATGCCTCTCGTGAAGCGGGTAGCACCCAGAATAAGAGCCGGCGATTGTGTCCCATCATCCATCCATCATCTCCCAGAAGGACGAACGTCGAACTGCAGTCACCATGGGGGGTGCATGCAAGTAGCTCAGCAGTGTCACACAGTGCGTATGTCTGATTTGATGAGAAGGAGATGAAGTCATCGTCCTCAATGTTGGGTATGGGGATTGCCACTGTGGGATGTGGGACGCAACTGCCATGCAGGGAGGATGCTGAACGGCCCCCAATCACTGCATACCAGACCCGGAAAGTCCCATCCCACGAACAAGAAACGACGCGAGTTCCATCCGACGAGAAAGAGGCTGAACTAACCAACTCAGTGTGCCCTCGCAAGGGCTGGCCGACTGGCTGCCCCGTAGCAACATCCCATAGCCGGACAGTCTGATCGTTTGAACCGGAAACGATGCGAGTCCCATCCCGTGAGAACAAAACTGACCTGACCCAATGAATGTGCCCCCGCAAGGGCCCACCAACTGGCATCCCTGTTCCTGCATCCCAAAGCCGGATAGTCTTATCAAATGAACCAGTCACGATGCGAGTTCCATTCGGTGAGAACGAGACCGAGCTAACTTCATCAGTGTGCCCATATAAGGGTTCACCAACGGGCTGCCATGTTGCTACATCCCACAGCCGGACAGTATTATCATCTGAGCCAGACACGATGCGTGTCCCCTCCGGCGAGAATGAGACTGAGGTAACTGAAGAAGTGTGCCCTCGTAAAGGCTTGCCTATTGGTTGCCCCGTCACTGCATCCCACAGCCGCACAGTACAATCATCCGATCCAGTCGCAATGCGAGCCCCATCCGGCGAGAACGAGACTGTGTAAACATAACCGGTGTGTCCTCTGATCACAGTCCGAGCGGCCGTCCAGTTCTTATTACGTCCAGATGACACACGAAAAGTATTCGAAAATTTGGTAGTGCATTTTCGGGATATCGTAGAGTTGAGGGGAGAGAACGGTAGTGCTGATACATAGAGATGTGGCGTGCTGTGCAAGATCACGCCGCCGAGGACTTGGATAAATCTCTGCACATCCATTGCGGCAAACGAGATATCTTCGTATCCAGACTTGCCCTGTAGTTGAATGTCAGCGCTTTATTCGACACTCATTGACCATGTGCTCACCATCAGCCACTGAGCAATGCGTGGAAGGGCGGGGACTGCGCCGCTGAGCGCTTTGATGATGCCAAGTACTTCGATCCAGAAGAGCAGTCGCTGATGGTCGAAGAATAATTTGACTTCATGAGCGAGCGAGCTCCGTTTCAAAGCTTGTTGTTTGTGCATGAGCAGGCCAAAATCGACAGGCGTAGGATAGGTGTGAGGGGATACACTTTTCAACTCGTTCTCGCAACTTGGGGTCTTCGGAATTAGGAAGGTACGAATATTTTAAATTGCAGATATTGAAGGGAAAGCCCATGTTCCATCACTCGAAGTGATGCGAAAGCAAGATCGCGTTGTACTTTTGACACGTCAACGAAAAACTCCCACTGTATGATTGGTTCGTCAGAAAATCGCGGAAGGATGCATAAAGGAGTCGGATGGGGGTAGAAAAGTTGGCAGTGCCGCTAAGGAGGGATCCCATGTGTTCTATCATGACTTGCACTTCGTAATGCTCGCTCGTGTCTGGAAAATGGCTCCGCATCACATTCAGGGATTCTATAGAGGGGTTCCGCTGCGCCAAGGATTTATCTCATCACAGAACGAAATCTCGCTAGTTGTTTATGCTGAGATGCAGTGTGTGTAAGTTTATCCTTTCGCATGACCTCTATCAAAATGAACTGATACATATCATATAACAAATTTTCCTGCTCTGTAACATCACGGGACGTGACAAGGCCGAAGGACTCGGTTGGGGATAAACCAGGAGGGAGCGCTTTGATATACCTGCAGGCGAGACGCGCCCACTCAAAAAGTTCATCAGCTGTTTCAGCGAGGGTTGTGAATTCACTGTCCCCGAAATTCGATAGCCCTTCCAGCTCCTTCGATACGTAAGTGTGGATGTCACGCTCGGTGGTGGCTGATGAAATGTCGTCCATGGACATCCGCCGGATATGCCGAGCACCTGCAAGCTCAGCTTCGATGTCGCGAAGGGGACGAGAAGTGACGATAACCCAAAAGTTGGCTGGGAGTTCGGTGATTCGTTGAACACCAAGTTTGCCTGCAAGAATTTGGAGAAGGCGAAACCGTGTCTCAACTCCGCCGCTCTCGTCCAGTGCCTCTATCACAATGACGACAGGTCTTACAATTGAGGCTTTCCCCAGTGGTTTCATGAGGAGCTTGTCCCACTGCTGGACGATATCCACTGTAGTCTTGAGTGAACTCGCATCTTTTGACTGCCTCCGCCAATGCTCGCCTCATCTCCGGATCATGGTCAGCCAGGTCGCGCGCGATGATTAAAAAAATCCTTTCATGACGACGGTCGGCAGCTCGCTGGTGATCAAAGCAGTAACATGAACCGAGTCCTCCCACATCGTTGAACCAGTTAGCAATCGTGTGAGCAATGGCCGACTTGCCCTTGCCTGCAGGGCCAGATAGCCAGAGTACAGGCTGAACATCGTCTCCGGTGCTGTTGATCCAGTCTGTGATATCGGAGATGATTTCCGTCCGTGTTCCTGGTAGGCATTGTTTCCCAGTGTCTCGTCCCGCACCATCCGCATACGTCATACCGCTGAGATCTAGTGTTTCACCTGGAAACATGAATAAGTGTCGTAAGGGAAGTACGTACGAACTCTAACCTGTCCGATGGACATAGATGGCTACATCGCGAGTAACTTGTTTCTGGAAGTTGTCCATGAGTTTATCCAACATTCCGCTGTACCTTCAAATTGCATCATCGGTTTCCTGTCCTATGTTCTTTCCGGCTCTTCTCCCTGTGATAATAGTAGAAGATTAAGACCGTGAAAAACGCAGCGACTTGCTGAAGACTCACAAAAGTTCTTGGTCTCCGAATAATCTCTAATGAAATAGGCGCATTCAAGGGTCTGTTGAGAAATTTGTCCAAAAATAGTGTGCATCGACGAAATCTGATGAAGCCATAAACGTCTCCTAACTTCTGGAGGAGGCCAAGTATTGCTGTATCGCGATCTGCTTGAACAAGAATTATCTGCACGCATTACGAGTGAGAAAGAGATACGAATGAGATCAAAACCAAATATACTTTTGCGGCCCAAGACAACACGCTCAGTGCCAACTTTGCGTATGGATGTACCTATGAAGCAAGTTGGTCCAGTTCCGATCGAGAGAGATGGTCCATACCTCCGCAAGCGTCCTGATGACACCGTCGAATATCCTGAGGGCTTGAAGATGTGTCCTGAAAATTATATGCAGCCTCAAGATCCACTGGTGAATCTTTGACGGTGGACTGCCCAGATGCCATGCATGCCGAAAGTGGTGTCATGGATTTTACAGTCTCTTGGGCATTCTGAAGTGCCGATCTGGGATCTGCACCCTGCTCCATACCAGAGGGAACACCCGAACCTATACAACCACCATGATTTAGATAGACAGAGAGAGCGAAAACTAAAAGTGACTGACGGCGATATTCGCAGTTGAAGAAGCACCCTCACATTAACGTTTGGGAGAACCGGGTCACGGCCGCAAGAATTTTTCGAGCACTTTTGTAAGATCACACATACGATCACATGAGCCTCTTTCCAGGAAACTCAGGATCCTTGTCGACTCACAGAAATCTTTGAAGTCACATTCTTAACCTTCCCTAGAAATCGACGGATTTTGCCACGACGTCTGCCCTCAGTACCCTGAAGGATGAATCAGAGCAAAATGAAAAATGGTCCTCATCGACGACATACCGAGCTTCCACTGGCAGTTGCTTCACTGGATGTGCGGATTTCAGCAGGAGAAACATCTTGTCTCGAATTCCTTGGTTGATTGTGCGGCGGTTTGCCCACTCCGAGTCATTGTTTGAAACAGATAGTACGTCTGAGCGAAGTGAGTTGTAACAATCAGTTAAAGGGTGGGTTCCGCTTTGTCTAGCTAGATAACTGACAACAAGTCATACCCTTGCCAAACCGCCGAGGCGATAATACTACTATTTGTTGCTGTGTTGACTTGACGGAACTTCGGGAAACGCCAGGAAATCGAACCATTTTCATTCGTCTGTCGATGGACAACCGAAAACGCTGAGCTGACCGCGGACATGCACCCCAAGACTCCAAGTTGACAGTGCCGGCACTGGCAAGAGTGCAAAATATTCGGACACCGTGTTGCCACATCAAAGATCTAAGCATCCGTTAGAGATATCAAGTTAGCCTAGGTCGGAGGAAAGGCCCACGGTTTAAAAGTTATCACTGGCCCCAAAGACCTGCAAGGAAATTGAGAAACGTCCGAGGACCAACTCTCATTGAGATATTTAATGACATGTGACACGATGATCACACGTATGTCATAGACTAGGTACTATAAGCTTTGACTCAGTTCAACACCATCAACGCAGTATATATATCTGATCTCTGCGGGAGTCAGGCCTGGTTTGTACTGTCTTCTTTCTCAAGCTACTTCCAGTGAGTGAAGCGTTTAGGTTCACATAATTGTCATACTATAGCCACGCCACCACATGGCAATCATAGCACAAAAGTCATTGGGCAAATGATGTTTTCCAATAAAGAGTGGGGGATTTCCAGTGTATCTGACACGGAGAACAGTTGAGTAACATCTACATATAAAACAAAATTATACATCACAACATCGATAAAGTGGGGAATGCGAAAGGGCTATGTACACTTCAGGTCAGTAGATAACATCGAGAGCGATAAGACCCAACTAAACGTTACACCGAGAATAGGCAATGTAGTACATAAAGAACATTTCCAGGGAAGGTATAGTTCCGGATGTAGTATGTCTGGGTCCTCCGTATCTTCCATGTATCGTTATTTTTTACGTTTAGGAGCTACAGAGAGGCGTCAGAGATCACCAGGTCACGGTAAGATTGATCGAGTGCTTACCGCCTTCTTTCGAAGAAGAAGCTGCCTTCCTCTTCGTGCCCCCCTTGGCGTCCGGCGACGATTTGGTGCCCTTTTTTCCGGACGATTTGGAGTCGTAACCTGAAAGGGCACCCAGCTCACCGACGCATTTAGGACAGAACCATTCACCTTCTGGAATGGCCTCCAGAGGAGGATCAAGGCAGCCCAAGTGATATGGATGGTCGCACTATTGATTCAACCTCGTAAGTACTGTCATCGAAAGTTATGACTATAACCAACCTTGTCGCATTCCAAGGCAGGATCGTCGTCCCCGTTATCCTTGTCGCAGACTATACAGAGTTCAGGGGCGTCAACCTCAAGGGGATGACGTGGAAGATCAGAAAATTTATCATTTGGTTTTGCCAAGAACAAGGTGGTATGTTGACCGGCTGCCACGCTAGATAGGATCATATAAACATTGCAATTGTACCAACCTGCGGGTAGAGGATGTTTCACCTTATAACCTCAATCCCGGCGAGAGGCTGGTGGCGAGTGGGCTTGGTGGCACTTTTTGGTTCATCGGGCCCCAGGCCGAGTTCACCTTGCGATCATCGTTCAGGATGAATCCGTCATGCAAATTCTTCTTTTACTTACCGTAGGATGCATTTTGCCCCCAAGCAACCGTCATGACACCGCCGTCGTCATCAGTCGTGAGAGCGAAATGGGTGACTCCACCGCAACTGCCACCAGATATTTTGCAACCCCTGATGAAAAGTGCCACATTCGTAAATCAACAAACACAACAAGAAGCAGAGGTCCTACATTAGATCTTGGATAAACCTAAATGAGGAGTATGGTGAGCCAGAGGATCCTGCCCAGGTTAGCTAAGCGAATGCATAAGAAACCGAGCCGACAGTTCATGCACACCTTCTCCGCTATTCTTCCACTGCAAATAGGGTCAGAAGTAACACACGACTATTTGATGTTGACGGACCTTTCCGGCCATCCAATACAATTGTTGCTTGTCCAGAACCACGGTATTGGAAGGGCCGGCGATAATATGAGCGCCCATCGTTATTTCATTCGGTCCGGCAAACTAAGTTAAGCTATTTCAACACGAGTTCGCAAGGGACAACCGAACCAACACGCACATGCGGAACCACTTTGGGGATGAGGACGTCCTGTTGGTTGCCCAGACCGAGCCGACAGTAGCCGTTGTAACCCCACACGTGCACGAGGCTAAGAGCACTTGAGTGACGTATCACTGAGTTTATATAGTACCTACCCTTCGGAATCAAGGGCCACGGTGTGCTGCTGCCCGCATGCGATGTCTATGATAGTCTTATCATCAAGTCCTTTCACGGGTACTTTTACGAAAAGATCAGCTGGTGATGTTTCCAAATGAATGTCGAAAGCTCACTAGGCTCGGTTTCGATGTCAAACGCCGTCTTGTTTCCGGTAATGATGTGTTCTCCCGTTCTGCCATTCCCTAACTGTCCCTTCTCGCCACTGCCGAACGAAAAGACTAAAAAGACGTCAGCTGGCAGAAGAACGGCATACGTCAAGGGGTACGTACCTTTGCCATCATCGGTAAGTATAATGGAAAACGTTATGCCTGCTGCTGCCTTGATAACATGCTTTCTTTCGCCATCAAGGAAAGGCCCTTCAATCGCTTCGAAAGCGGGTATCTGCGCAGCGACCGGATGTCCGCACTGATATACCCCAGCCGGTCAACATACACAACAAACATGGCGAATCAAAAGCATGACTCACTTGGCCCAAGTTATTCGCGCCCGCAGACCAGACCTGTCCATCATCGCCTACCAACAAGGAATGACTACGTCCACATGCCGCATGCACGAATTTAGTGCCTTCTTCTGCACCCAAGTCTGTTGGAAGGACGCGTCGCGGAGCGTCTTCAGATATCGCGTCTTCTCCTGACACGCCAAGCGCAGAAGATGCATTCCGCCCAAACATCCACGCTGCGCCGTCCACGTCAAGAAGGATGAAGTGACACCCGCAACATGACGCGTGTATTGAAGCAATTTTGATATTGCTGAGAGAACGGAGGATATGGGGCTCGAGGAGGTCTGGTCTGGGATATGGAAAACTGTTTGAGCTGATGTAGCTACACTTGCCAGTGAACGACGCACGCATCAGGATTGCCTTCACCTTTTCCACCACGTTCTTTCCTCCCTAGTTTCGGCCTGTGGAAAGCGCACAACATCCAATCATAAATACCCGAGCTTAAATGGCTGATTCATCGCTGTGAACTCGCTCACCAGTCCGTCCCACCGCAAATTAGTACTGTGCGCAAAAGTTCAACTTCTATTCATGGGAGTGCGACGTAGGATTTACCTCTTCCCCAGTTTGGGTCTTGTCCATCTGTTGATGTGTGTGTTTTAGCCATAAGTCTTGGAGGTTGGTTGCTGTGAAGGATCACGCTCAGCAGGCGCCAGCCAGTCCGTGTGTTTGGGAGATTTGATTGCTGCTTTCGGATTCGCTCTAGCGCTCTAACTACGATGCACGACGAAGGCCTCTTCCGTCGTAATAAACGATCCAAGAACAAGCATCTCTCGTATAATGACGATAATTAATAGTTGTAACAATGAACCTCAAATCTGAAACATCCTAGACGACCACCGACCGATCCGTGCCGATCACTCATAAGACCCAATGAGAACTAGCCAAGCCATGTCATTTAAGTTAGAAACCAAAAGCTTCCAACTCAAAATACTCACGAATCGTAGTTCCGCTGCGCTTGATTTGGTACTAACGTACTCAGGTCAGCAGTACATTAAACGCGGTTGCGTGATGCCCTTACCTCAAAGTCATCTCCCTCGAGAATGATAGCATCGCCGTGAACTAGGGTCACGGAAAGTTCCAAGGGCGCTTGCTTGCTCTTTTTGCCACCGGTGCCCTTCCCCTTTCCAGCTGCCTTGCCATCCCCTAATGCAAGGCTCGCTGGGTCAGGTTGATTCGCGGCGTTAAGACCAGTTTGGCAGCGGTCGTCTGGCACAACTACTGCTGCCGTCGCAAGAGTTTCCGAACAACCATCCAACTGTGTCGCACTCAAGGTCCGCTCGCTATCAATCTCCATGTGGTCCGCCGCACTTTCAATGGGGATCTCCGCGAAACCTCGTTTAGGTACTAAATTCATGACGACTTCGGCGCCCAGGCAAATGATGGTGACAACGTGGCTCTTCGCGTTGAAAACAGCGCCCTATTCGGATTTAGAAAAAATATAGCATCAAGTGTCCTTTCTGGCTTACCCGTCTCGAGCCCGGAGTGGCCCATGCCTGAATCATGATATGATTGATGTTGGCATCGTTGACTTCACCATATGCTTGCATATAGTGAAGCAAGATATCTTGGATGTCGAAGACAAGTCTTGGTATTTCGGGCTGTCCTACTGGATCCCCGGATCCGCGATCAAGTTTCGTGGACCAGGTAAAATAAGGGCCTGAATTACAAATTTGCAAATTTCAGAAGCCAAGCAACAAGGGTACATACTATGTAGGTCACTGCGGGAAAGAATAACATCGTTCTGTATCTTGAGGAGTAATACTGTTGCATCCTGTTGTAATATTCCTTGGTTACCGGTGAAGACATGGTGTACTCTTACACCACTGTTGACCTGATACGTCAAATTCCGCATCATGTTGTCCCATGAGGAATCGATTTTGCCAACTGACAAAGGTGCCGAGTCGATAGGATCCCGTATGGGCAGACAATGGTGTGGTCCTCGAAGTGCTTGTAGCGAATCAATGGGGCAAATTAGGGCATCAAAAATGGCCGTCGCTTTTCCCCGATCCAGTTTACGCTGTCGCAATCATAAGCAAGGTTCGACAACCCTAATTGAGAAAAAAAATCACTTTGCACATGGAGCTCTGACAGATCTGGTGTCGGAAACACCTCTGTGCATTGAGCATTCCGCAATTTCTGCAGTACCAGCCTCTTGGAAAACATTCGCTGGGTTTGAAGCCCGCAAGGAGGTCCAAAGGCAGAAAGCTGAAATAGAGGGTACTCAGGTCTCTGAATGCCTTCACTGGGCCAGCCTCCTTTTCAACAGGATCAATCCACCATGGGTGCGACTTCTCATTGATATTTTTCCACAACCCTTCTTCACCTCCCGGTGCCCAGTTCAAAGTAAAGCGCCATCGTATGCGTTCGCACCTCTGAGTTTTAGAAATAGCTATGACTGTGTTGTCCATATCTACCTGCAGGGAGATCAACAAACGTGACCAGTAAAACGAGCAAAGAACTGACGTTTAGGTCAGATATGAAGAATAAACCCAAGCAACAGTATGCGTACTCAGGAGGGAGTTGCACTGGTAAGAGCCCGCTTTCTCGAGATATGAAAACAAGTAAGGGGATTTTGCCCATGCGATATTGATCTAAGGTCTCGATCTCAAATGGCCTTTGTTCAGGTATTCGGGGTTGGATTTCAGGAGGTGTCGAAGACGACACCACTGGCGTATCTAGTTCTGGAACTAGAGATGGGGATACCATTGACAATGGTAAATCCAGTGCTGACTACGGGAGCTAACGAGGATAACTGTGACATAATCATGGTATCGGGATGGCAGCACTTCTTGTAATCTAAGTGACGGGATAGAAAGAATTCAAACGAGCCCACCTTCGGATCCCGTAGCCAGAGGTGTAGTGATCGATGAGAAATTGAACTGGAGATACTCGTTTTGGAAAGGGGTGAAAGGGGGCGCTGCATCCTCGACAGACCCGCATTCTTCCACCTAGATATGATATCAGGACGCAAGCTTTGCAAATATTCCGAGTTCTAACCCGTGCTGCCAGATCACCGTTGTCGGATGACCCCTTGTCGTGCGATATGTCATGTAAATCGCTACATACAAGTACTTCGGATTCATATCGATGACTCCACTCCCTATATTTGACATCGCCCATCAGCGAACATGGGGGGTTTATAACAAAATGAACTTACAACACGACTCCCAGAGTGTGTTTGTCTCTCCATGAACACTCGGGGTGGGGATGCTCTAGGAACAATGCAGGCATTTCAAACTGCCGCCATAAGATACCCGTAAGAGACTTCGTCAGTTCAGGGAATATCGAAGCAATTTCTGCGCGAGACTGGGTACATAGTCAAATTCAATTCATATTCATTACTTCGAGGTACTTCACATTTGCCCAGACTCGGGGCGTGCAAGGAAGGGTATCACCTACAGGGACAGCTGCACTGCCGGTAATTGCACATTTTGTCTTTGGAGGCCTAACAAAAGTCCAAACCGGCGTTGTGGAGACTGCGGCTTCTATTCGTGACTCATTACGTGCACCGAATGGGAAATCTGGCGAGGTACTAACCGCTCTTAGTTTCAGGTTTGACTGGCTGTTTGAGTGGTTTGTTCTGAAGGGAGGTACCATTGACCTTCCCCTTGCATTTGGAAGTTTTTTGGGGGAGTACTTGAAGAGCTCGGATGGGTCAATTTTGGTTTCTTGGGTGGCCGAGGATTTGAAGGGTTTGTCATAGATTGGCTGGATTTTGAAGCTGTTATCGTTTTAGAGGGTGGCACCAGAGGGGTTTGGGACATTTCGGACACTGGTGGAGATACAGGGGTTGGTGCACATTTTCTAAGAGGCTTGGCTCCCTTCCGAGGCGGGGGAAGCTTCTGATAGCCTGGTTGAATGGCATCACAAGGCCGCTCAGCCTTGGTGCACCGAGCGCAGGGTAAGAGACGTGAACAAGCTTGCCTCACCGAACGACAATAGACGCAGGAATATGGAACAACAGATACGTATTCACCGGAGGGAGTTTCACGAAGCTCGAAAATGGCGCGAGGATGAATGGCTTCGTGGTAGGTCGTCGGGTCGAGGGGAATGATAGGTCGACGAACTGATGGATGCCATGCTTGTGCAAAATCTGGTACATCATGATCCACGTCGACGTCGACGTCCATCTTGTATGATGAGAGCCAGGACTTGGTCAAGAAGCACTATACGAGTGCTTCCTTGGTACTCTTTGGAGGTTGATGCTGAGAAGTCGATTGGGCGTCTATAACTCCGCGAATCACAAAACGAACGTGTCAGCGTCGTTCGTAACGTTCACCTCAAGCCTTGCAATGGGCAAAAAACCAAAGTTCACTGGTTTATCTCGTTTCTTGCCACAAGAGTTTCTTAGTCCAAACGCTACCAGCCTCTCAGAAGAATCACAAAATCAAAGTAAACCTGCAAAAAAACGCAAAACAGATCATGCTCGTGGTCCCGTTCGCACAAGATACGATGCTACCGCCCTTGTTCCTCACTACACCACCGCTCACGAGGTTCCAGAAAACCTTCAGAAATGTCCGTCGTGCCCAACAGTATTAATTGAAGGGCCTTATGATTCAATTTCAGCTGTCTCTCAGATTTTTCGCAACGAAAGCGATATTTTTCTTTATACGACCAAGGATGTCTATTAGATGAAGAAGGCTGGTATAGCGTAACACCTGAGAACATTGCCGTCCAAATTGCAGATCGTTGTCGTTGCGATACAATCCTCGATCCTTTCTGTGGTGTCGGAGGAAACGCGATCGCTTTTGCAAAAACCTGCGAGCACGGTGAGAGGCCTATTCTATCGCTCACCGCAGTCTTGCTTATTGAATCCTCGTAAATCAGTCATTGCTCTGGACATCTCCCCAACACGACTTGCTTTGGCTCGCCATAATGCTGCTATCTACGGTGTTGCAGATCGCATCGAGTTTATCCTTGCAGACTATATATCATTTGCGAACGCATATCTTTCACGACCCAACCCAACGCGCAGGATTGACGTCGTCTTCTTGAGCCCTCCTTGGGGTGGCCCAGGATACATCTCTCCCTCCGGAAACCATGTTTCTACCGACGACAACGCTGGCTTTCAGGATGAACTAGAGACGCACGCACAGTATAGCCTCTCGAGGATACAGCCCATACATGGAGTTGATCTATTTCGCCTGACGAAGCGGATCTCAGATAATATTGCCTACTTCCTTCCCAGAAACGCGGACTTGAATGAGATATCTGCCCTGGGCCTGCTCGAAAAAGACGAAAGCGTCACCCCCAATGACGAGCCTCGAATGATAGAAGTCGAGGAAGAGTGGATGGGGTCGAAGTTGAAAGCTCTCACCTGTTATTTTGGTGGTCTAGTTGCTGGGCAAGAACATGTATTCTGACTTCACACCACCAGACCTGGTATCACGGAAGCACGTCTTTCGTAGTCCTCTTGGCTGCGTGTTCTTGTCGATGTATCAGAGTAGGTGGTGTGAAGTGAAGTGTAGTGCATTTGAGGTCTCAATTCATTGTAACCCACGAGCTGCAGTAATTTGTGTTCGGTAGGAATTAAACTACCCCAAGTACTCAAGAACGTGCACTAATATAAACTATCTTCATCATGCATCATGGACCATAGCTGCTACTTGTGATCGATCTGATTCCTCTCTGGGTTGCCGACTTGCCCTTTCGACCTCGGGGCACCCGATGCTCTTCTATGACTATTCACAGCTGCTTCTCACTAGCAGCCTCTAATCTGGCCTCGCATTTCAATACGACGGGCACCTAAGTTCGGACAACCAAATCAATAACCTGAATCAGATGTAATACACTCATGACATAGAACAGCTACTGGGACTGTACCAGTGCGACACTACGAGTGTTTGATCTTGTGGTCGATCTGGAAGTTCATAATTTGGGTATTGGCCACCATCCCGTGTTCGTGGAAAGTACATAGTACACCACAGAAATCCATAAGCGCTCGTACTTCGAGTTATCCCTCAAGACTACCTCGAGGTATGCTCTGCCATGAGGTTCGTTCTCGACCTGGTGATCCCCGCGTTATGCCCTGTCTCCCTCTCCTTGGATCGAAAGATGCCATTCTGAGATTCTGGCGCACTGTCTTTTCCGAAATCTGGGACCAGAACGGCGAGCACATCGTCATAGTGGTCCCAGATTGGTGACAATACCACTCGATGTTCACCCATATGACTAGTCACATCCAATTAGTGGAAGCATCAGCACCCGCAACTAATCTGATTCGCATCAGGGATCCGGGACATAAGCCACACAAAGCCACCCTCCACCTGTATTACATCAAGGTCACTGGCGATGCAGCGTCTGGTCAGAACAAAACGTCATCAGAGGAGCAACCAACTATATGCCGCCCAACAGACGACCACGCCATGTAGGTTACTGTGCGCATCCCAAGGCCTACCTTGTCGACATGTCCCAAATTCGAAATTTCAGTCCGCATCTCCTGCCGCTACCCCATGTCGTAGTAAAGGAGGGACACTTCATCAGCTCGTGCTTTGGGGATGTCCTAGAATCGTGCAGAGCGATTGTTAGATCCGCTCAGGACGCAGTCCCTTCCAGAGTGAAAAGCGAGTGCACGGACATGACAGCTTGCAATTTTTTTCAATGGAGACAACTCTGAACTAGGAGGCTGTGATCTGTGGTGGATGGGGAATAATGTTACTGCTCAGCCGTTCAGATATGGGAGATAGCTTCTCATTTTGGGCACCCATGCATGCCTACATATACCCACGACCCTCCCTTAAGCATGCTCACAAATTGTTTGGCAGGTCGAAAATGGTCAAAATTTGTACCACCACATCGGAGCTCAGCTGTCCGTAGCATCGTCCGTGTCTCGATCTATCAATTCTATCTGTCTCGTTACTCCCCAGCGATACATAGTTCGCGCTTGACAAATCAAGACGAGTACTTCGAGAAGGTGTGGTCGCTAGTCCCAATACATCAACCTCCAACCTCACTTGAACACAAAGTCGAGCTGACTCACGTGTATGCAAAGCCAACGCGGTTTTCATCGGCATCGAAGATGACATAATACTTCTCCATGAACTTCTGACCGATGATGAAATCGAGACCAGCACCACTGTCAGCGCCGAAGTTACTAACGACACCGTATTGTACGCCAGTCTGGCCGCCCCAAATGGTGTTCTGGTCCAATGGTATCAGTTGTGCAGCTGTATCCAGACTGAACACGTGACCGCCAATCGTGAAGTTGAGGTGATTCATCTTTGCGACAGAGGATGAGGGGATGACAGTAAGGCCAACGTTAGTGTCGAAGTAGGCTCCAGGAATGGCGTCTAAGTACTTGGCAAAGAAATCATCCGCAAGCATGACCACTGCGATAAAGTGGAGTTAGATGGTGGAATGATATCGAGTCAAATAATACGCACGAGTTGTGCCCGAGTCGACAATGCCGGCAGTTGACCGAGAAATAAGGGTTTTTGAGCCATATGTCGAGTGAGTCACGTTGATGCCCCAGAAGAACCCTGCTGGTTGGGTCTCGGTAACTGGAGCGTAGGTTATTTCACCGGTGTACTGACGGGCATGTCAGGAATTGCAATAACGGTAGGCATGGCAATGTACGCACGAGAGTTTCATCGATGCCTCCATATGTAAGCGCTCCATCTGTTCAATCGACTAAATGGGTTATATGAAAGTTGGATGCGATGGATGCGTACTAGTATCATTAGAAGTCGTCGCCGGTGCGAATGAAATACCAAGAATCTGTTTTTTGATCAGACCCTGCTTCAAAGCATTGTCCATAATGGTTGGAACCAAGGCATTAGTATCAGGATTCTGTGTGCCCTGAGTGAGATCAACTGGCCCGAAGCCAATAATGCCGTCGACGCCGTCGAAATCCGCGAATTGAAGAGCATCACCAATAGATTGCTTCGTGATGACGAAGTTTTCTGCGAGAGTCACCGTATCATAGTCTAACAATTGAGGCCATATCAATTTATGTATACTGGAGTTAAGTGCTGAGGAAGACAAACATTCGACACCAGTGAAAAAGCCAGTCCCATAGGTGACATTGACTTTTTGTCCAGTGGGGACACTAGTTGATGTGCGGACGTATTTTTTGCCCGTCCTGTACGTCATCATCAATCATGCAAGTCGCAAGGGCGATCCTCTATAAAAGTACTGACCCAACAAATGTGATGGAACTCCCTGTGTCAACGACTAAATCATAGTAGGTGGCGGGACTGCCAACACCAACGCTCGCGGTGTACTGTACGTATGCCAGATTTGAAGCCGGGATAGTTTTTGGGCCACTGCTTGGTTGGCTCTTCAAGAACGACGCTCGTTCACGATCAGCATGTGAAGCCCCTTGAAGGTACGAACCAGTACGCTCAAGCTTTGTCAACGGCATGCTGACCAAGGCCAACGAAGTAGACCAGCTGGCCGCGATGAGGACCGCAAACAGAAGGGCAGAGAACGACCGCATGACTTTGGGGGAGGTTTCTTCCTGCTTGCATGAACGATGGTCCGACAACCCATTTATACTCAAAGGATGTGCCCATGGGCACCGATAGGATGTGCCACGAATACAAGATTCATATAGCTTTTCATAGACCTAAGCGATGGCAATATCAATATCGCGTGAACCTGCTGCAGGCTGCAGCACCACATGGGCACAACAGAGAATCCGGCACTGTATAGCCTCCGCTAAAGCCTATCGCCAAATTAGTAGAACAGATTAGAGAAGAAAGCAGTTTGAAGGGCGTGCTAGACGTGAACACCACAAGGTGACTGGTCTCCGCTACTAGAAGCAGGCGGCAGGCCGTATACTAGAAAGACAATAGCCGTTCCTTCATACACTGTTGCTCTGCCAACATAACGGATGGTTGCAATTACTGGTTGCATTGCACCTGTGATTTCGGAAATTATTGCATGGAAAAGTAGTGGAACATAGATCAGATTTTTTATCTCGACAACGAAGCAAGATGTTGAGGCGCGGGAGCTTGGCACTGCTTGCTAGAACGAAATATACTCACGGTATGCTACGTACTACTTGTACATTTGCCACGTTGGTCGCCATGTCCGAAGCACTTTCCACTGCGAGTTTTAACTTTACGACCCTCCGCATAAAGCAAGGCAACAGGACGAAGGTGTGACCGCGTAATTGTCCAGTTCGAGTAGTGCGATGATCGTACATCACGCCGACACCTAGACCCTGCGTTCAAGATTGTGCCAACCAATTGCATCCACTATTAGCCAGACATTCAACCAATGTTTCACTTTCGGCGGTTGGTCCTTGCGAAAGAGCACACAAATTTCACACCGAAGACAGACCCAGGTGAGGACCAGATGTTCGAGTCAGCGTTATATCGTTACAGGCGCCGAATCATCTCACCTTTGATGATTTTGTCAGAAATTCAGATGAATTCCTTTGGCTCCTCGTTATAGGGATATCTTGAATCAATAATAGTCGAGGAGTCGAGGACGCCAAGCTAGGACTAGTAGTACGACGACGAACTCAAGCCGACGACCTGTTGTCGCGGTTACACCGTTGCGTAGACAAGAAAGAACCCCTTACCCGGTTTACCGTGTGGTATTCGGTCCAAATCTGGTCACTCATTTTGTCTACGATTTGACAAACCGCGATGCACGATGGACCTACTAGGAGACCACTTTTGATCAAGGTCGCCCACCTGATTCCAACCATGTCAAGATTCGACACACCTTCTGAGAGCTCCTTCTGATTTCCATTCTCGGCATCCAACTGGAGGAGTTCTTGTGATCCAGCGCACGCTTCACGTATTTTTCCTCTACTAGCTTGCTAGGATCTGGGCGAGTTGTCCTAGTTCTAGCAAGGGGATGCTGCAGCGTCGTTGGCGGTGTACGCATGCAGATGTCAGGGACGAGAGAGATAGAAGTGCGCTCGGGGTGGACCCACTACCCTTGATCTGGTACACGAACATTCTTCTTACGCTAGACATGCATCCCGGATCGAGCACATTGAATGACCAGGATCTGTGTCATGCTGGACCGTATATTTGTGTGAAACAAATGTTACTGATGGGGCTGTGCTAGCTATAGTAGTAAGTTAGCTTCCACCTAGTTCACGAGAGTGATTCTTGCGCCGTAATTTCTTCGTGGTTCGAGTCTACTTTTTGCACCTGTATGCCCGTGCGCACATACGCTTAAATGAATATCTTACTCCGAATGTCAACGGTACATTTTTTTCATGACTTGTACAAAATAGTACATACTCGAATTCGAAAGAGGATAGCGGATGGTGCGTCGGGGACGAGTGCACGCCACTGGGATATAAATATCACATATGTGCTATTCTACATACGTGCACAATAGTGAACTTCAGTTCAAAACGTTCTGAGTAGGAAGGAAAGCGAAATAGTAGTAAAAATGCAGCTTCACACATAGCAAGACATAGATGATGATGTAACATTCTATGACGATAATTATCGCAATGAGAATCGTGCAATGCAGGAAATAAATAAAGACAATCTCACAGAACTATGACTGTGAATTTCACGAGGGCCGCTTGGGAAGTAGCTTGACGGTTCTGTCCCGCTTGACAATCTGCGCATCCTTCCCGAAATAGCGGGCGGACGTGAAGGACCACTGTAACGGACCGGCAATCCAGTTCTGCAGTCCTAAGACGTAGATAGCCACATCTTTGTCGGTTTCTTCTCCCCATGAAGGGAGGACAGCACGGTTTTCTTCAAAGCGCTGGAGGGATATTCTGCATAGCTGACCGCAGCGGTCAATAGCACCTTGCAGGTCAAGACCTTGATCGAGCATGAGCACAGCAACTAAATTATGTGTGCTGTTGTGCGATTGCTCCTGGTTGTAGGAGAAAATATCCTGTCAACAGCGATGTCAGTAGTGCCTTCACTCCAACGATAGAATAAGGTATTAATTACATTTGACCAAGAAACAAAGTCATTGGTAGCCTCCTCCAGGGCCTTGATGACCGGATGTGAGACTACTTCGTCGGGAAGATCAATCTGATTGACGAATTCAATCAGAGCAAAGCAAGACTTGCAGCCGCTCAAGTCGCGCCTTAACTCGATGTAAGATTCAACATCATTGACATGTCCCTTGGCACGGTTGTCCACCTCCTTTGCCGCAGAGATGAACCACAAGTCCATTGCGTGGATAAAGCGCTCTGTGCAGCCAGGGCCGCCAGTCTCTCTATAGCGACCGAAGTATCTAAAGACCGTGAGATGGTACGGAATGTGGGCGTGACGGAGAACATGGACGCACGATTTGCACATCTTTCCAGTATATCTGTCCGTTTGGAAATTAACGGGATCGCGGTACGCAGACATACAGCAGTCACGTATTCCCCACGCATCATTAATATCAGACCTCTCGATCTCGAGCCAGTCGTCTACTGTAAACGACCACCCCAGGAAGTCCGCGCAGACTTGGAGATGGAAAGCATCCGCATCAGGGTAACAAGATGAGGCGAAGTAACCTGGAAGCAAGCTCGTATATCTAGTTTTCTGGGGCTCTACTAGATGGGCCTCGCTACAAAGCCATTCTTCACAAGCGCGAGATACCACATCACAGTGAGGGTTAAGTCGCATGGGGTAGCGAAAATCGCTGAAGAAGTCAGGTATGATGAATTCCGTGGGCCCGTTATTAGAACAAGTGGTGGTGCAGGTTGCGGTAGAAGCCATGGAGGTTGTCGGACTCGTGTAGTGAACGTCGAGATGAGTGAATGGAGAAATCAGAGACCCGAGTTAGTACAAGACAAGGATTCTGAAATATGTCAATCTTTATATACTTAGGCCAATCTTGTTAGCGGATGTGTAGCATTGGCTTAGACTATCGTGTGCTTTTGGAAAAGAAGGTCCACCGGTCAGGTTGAAAGAAGGTGGAGTGTAGACTCACCTGCGCCATGTGTCACCTACTCGAATAATAGCAAGGCGCGAATCGGACTTCCATAAATAGGGTGAAACATTGCTACGCTAGGCCACAGAGTCTCCTGTTTATTTGATTTTATATTTCCGTGCCAACCTTGATGTTGCTAACGAAAAATGTGAGACTCGAATTCTGCGCTATTCCATAGGCAGGATGAACAGACCATGAGACTCTTCTCGCTATGCAGTGTGTTGGTTTGTAATTGTTTCGTATCAGTAGATCTTCTCTGTGAACATGACAGACCGCTCACCTCGAGCTTTTTTTCTTTCTGCATTCCCTTTCTGGAAGCCAGTCGTGCGATGAGTAGTAGAGATGTTAAGACGATGAGATGTCAAAACACGAGGACAATGAACGACTCTCCTGTATGTGAATCGGGATCGACCGACTCATCTAAGATCTATTTGTTGACTTGTGTGGGCGTCATGATTCATGATACCAAATGTAGTACCAGAATTTCATTTACAGCGAATCTGCTGGGCGAGCCGAGATAATAGTCAACAACTGAGTACATGGTTTCAGATCTGTGGGTAAATCAATAGAACAGAATCGGTCCCGCCGCAGTCCGGCGATTACCGTATGCAGCTCATATCTGATGGCCATGAGACACGGATCTGCAGCTATGAGACTCCTCATATGCCACCATGGATGATCCACTTGAATGATCCAAAGTGCGCTCAGCTGTCGCGCACTGAAAGATGCATTATCATGATAGTCCCACTAACATACGTGGTAAAAATCACATTACTCATCAGAAACATCCTTGTCAACATGTTTTAGTCACAAGTCGGGGGAAATGGCAAGAACAAAACATCGGATCTGGAAGTAAAGACGCATCGGCATAATTTCCGAATCTTAGTGTCTTTGTGCACGTACCACACTATAAATGTAGCCTAT
This sequence comes from Suillus occidentalis, assembly GCA_016628085.1. NCBI lineage: Eukaryota > Fungi > Basidiomycota > Agaricomycetes > Boletales > Suillaceae > Suillus > Suillus occidentalis. Next base: position 48,270 of record JABBWB010000057.1, read on the forward strand.
AAGAAGTCATTGTGTCCAGCTGTAAGTGAATTATGGAGGTGATGATAAAGTTTTACTTACGTTTCTCAGCGAGTTTCTGAGTGACGTTGTTGATGGTGAGGCCGTCAGGGAGCGTAGGCACAAGTACCCACCCTATACCACACTAACGCTCTCATAATATTTAAGTAGTTGATGTAGTAGGTAAGGACTGGCATGGAGCTCGACGCTTGCGCCGCGCGGGGTTCAAACGGAGTTTAGACTACGTGACACCTCGGTTGTGCATCTCAATATTTATTGGCCCACGTCTAACTTGAAAACTCTCTGGTCTATTCACTTCGAATGCCCAGAAAAATAACATAGATACTAGAGCAGCATAAAAAACATGGACGAAATGCCTATAACGAGCAAAACCATTTTTAAAGAGAGCGAGAGTAGCAACGGGAAACCTTGAACGATGCAGCGACTGAAGGGCATAGAGATACGATCTAAAACTGGATGGCTATGAGTGGGATGTTGATAACAAATGCAGCAGGGAATTAATCTGGAACAGTAAATAGGTAACGGGATATTGATGCACGAGAGCAAGTGCGCAACCAGGCGCAGTGTCCAAAGAAGCGGCGCTCATAGAAGCGCATTCAGTCTTCTCTCATCTCCTCATCGATAGTACTTCCAAAATAACATTTATGAGCAGGGCTAGAGGAGATACCAGGCGACATATTGGTTGAGAACTGCATCACAGAATCAGGACTGAGTAGCCCAGGGGTGTTGGGACTAGCCACAAAATAATTCATGAGGGGTTGGCGAGGAATAGGTATGATAAGCGCAGGAGGCGCAAGAGTACGCGTGTATTTTGCAGATGGTGATGGCGGTGGGAGTGCAGGGAGGGGGGCAGTAGGGGGTGGAGCGAGTGGGACGGATCGCTTGACTGCACGACGCAGGCTGCATAGCATACGTTTCAAAAGACGTCCAATTATATGCATTAGTGGCACTCACCGTAGTGGAGCGCCTGCTTCCAGACTGCCACTTCTTAGTCTTCCGAAAAGACTATTAGTTTCTGAAGCGTTCTCTGCGATGCTGCCTGCACGACTGCGGGTGGGAGACATGACGCCAGTGCGCTGAAGCGCGCTACCCGCATTACGCGTCGGTGACTTGATAAGAGCCATCGGGTTCACGCCAATATTCATGCTACTGCGGCGCCTGCGCATGCGAGGACGGTCGGCATTCGCGGTGGGTACTGCAACAACATTATTCGAGTTACTACCAGGTGTGGGTGTCACGCTCAAATCGCGATCGACAGGGTGCATAGGGCTGGGCGGCATCGGTGAGGAGGATGGTGCAGGAGTGGTTGCTCTGGGATGATAAGGCGCGAGAAGGCCAGAAGAAAAGAAAGCAGAATAGGTGACCATCGTTGAAAGGGAGAAAGCTTTTGTGAAGATGCTGCTGTAATTGAAGATGTTGGTGAAAGAACAAGTTGAACCAAACCAAATTTGGCACGCGCCGGTTTTCATTTCGCTATAGCACTGCCACATTAATATTGTCACTTGCGTATTTTTCGACGTTCATTGTTAACAGCACAATTCAAAACCTGACCAACATCATACGAAGCTTGGGTGTTGGCAAACTCGTGGCTAGTCCGTTCGAGAGTGATGGCGAGGTGGACGCAATTCAATTTTCAACAGACTCGAAGAAGCTTTGCAGTCAAGTTGTGGGCGGGCACGTATCTCGAGGTCTGGTTTGTCCAGTCACATAAATTGAAGGTGAGAAAGGAGGGGGTTTCAGGCTGAACCGCTGAAGGATGCACATACTAGTTGTTACTGGCCGACGGCGATTTTGACGGCGTTCATCAACGTTCAGACCCTTACTACAAGAAAGGGTTGATCGATCGATTGATCCACCATCTTGAAGATCATTACCACCCCGCCAAGCAAGGCCGACTAGCTCAGTTGGTTAGAGCGTCGTGCTAATACGATCCGTTGGTAAGGGTGTGAATACGAAATTTCCTCGCATTCTTACCGACGGACTCGATACGCGAAGGTCTTGGGTTCGATCCCCACGTTGGCCAATCTTTTTCTTTTCAAGCTGAGCAGTGTTGTTGCCCGTTTTGGATTGCAGTAAATTTACTTTTTGAAGGTTGTCATTGAACCATAACGACCCCAGTCGCAGAACCATCTACTCTCTCCTTGCGTCGACACCAGACCATCATGATATTTAGTCGACCTTAATGGTATTCTACAAGTTACAACCAGGACCTCCTGTTACGGCCAAAAACATCGTATGGTAAATTTGAGGACTCCCAACGCCTTCGCTTGATAACATATCTGACATCTGATTGCTACAGATGATGACTCAGGTACTAAGCCTGGCTGCCAGGGGCGAACCCTGTTGGTTCTATTTGACACAGTGGCAAAGCTCAGTCGCGCCGCCGCATGGAGGCTCTGCAGTCAGAGCATCGTGACGGTGACCCGTATCCGTACAGCGGACTTTAATGCAGGGGAAACAAGCAAATATTGTGGCACTGTTCTAATCTGTTTGGGGTCTGATGGTATTGAGAATGGCCAAGTTCGAAACTTCAGTTGAACAACGTCTCCCGGAATAACTGGCGCGTTACCCTTGGCGGTCCCAGTACGTCTGTTGTATGTCAGTGGTGATTGCTAACGTGATACCATCAACTTCGCCTACTCTTGTGCAATAAAATGACATTATAGCCTGCGATGATGAGATATCATGATAGTATGGGTAGAGTAGGAAGAAAAAGCATATAGATATGAGACATTAACTCCAGGAACCTCGGCCGACGCTACTGCCAGTGCGTCGCTTCGTCACCAATTAATATCGCGGTCGTAGAATCGTACCTATTCTGACGTCTCCGATCCTTCCGGTTCCTGATGTCGACAACAGAATCATGCAAATTATTGCGATTATGTGCGACATATGGCCTTCTACTGTCCTCACCGTTGCGAGTCACTCACGTCCACTACTCATGTCCCCCAGGCGTTCAATCATATATCTATGGGTCATAAATAAGTTCAAGTTTTAGCTCTTTCCCCCTACCCTTCTCGCGAGTGCTTTCCACCATGGGTGCCGAAAAGACAGACGCTACTACTTATCAAACTAGCAAAGACAAATTATCTAGCGTCTCAGACCATGATGGAGAGTCTATTCTGGCCCCCCCGCAACACACCCTGAAACGTAAACTCGAGAATCGTCACATCGCCATGATCAGGTGTGTGGGCTTTTTTCTTTCTTCTGGTAAATTCTCACCTGCGTCAAGTATTGGTGGTGTCATCGGCACCGGTCTTTTTGTTGGAACCGCAAATTCTCTAATGTATGGAGGCCCCATCGGTCTGCTCCTCGGCTACATAGTCATGGGTACTATCGTTTATTGCGTCATGATCACTTTAGGAGAAATGGTATGTTTTCCCAGACGTAGGTCATATATTTGATCTTCATTTCTATAGGTTGCTTTCCTTGCCCATACCTGGTGGTCATATCAAACTGGCCGAGCGCTTCGTTGACCCCGCATTCTCTTTTACATTGGGTTGGAATTACTGGTATAGTTGGATGATTTCCTGTATGTCTCATTCTTCCTCGTTCATTTCGCGCAATTACTGACCTCTTACCTTTTAGCACCTTGTACTTGAGTTCGATGCGTTTTCTTAGCGCGCCTGCTGACATTTGTTATCATCCTAGCCGAAATTGCTGCTGCTGCATTATTGATAAACTATTGGAACAACACTGTCAATAACTCAGTATGGGTTATTATGTGTTTTGTAGTCGTTGTCACCATCAATATGCTCGGTGCTGGCGCTTACGGCGAGGCGGAATTTGTCTTCGCGTGCGTACCGAGTACCATATCCAATCTCGCATTCTGAGATTACTGCAGGTCCATCAAGGTCATCACAATCACAGGTCTCATTATTCTCGGTATAGTCATCGATTTGGGAGGTGGTCCAAACCATGACCGTATCGGATTCCGCTACTGGAAAGATCCTGGACCATTTGTTCAATATAATGGTATCGGGGGTGCCAAAGGACGGTTCCTTGGCTGGTGGGCTGTTTTAACGCAGGCTGCTTTCTCGTTCATTGGAACTGAGATCGTTGCTGTATGTTATATTCTATGCTTTTCAATCCATTGCTCACGAATCTCACCTAGATTGCTGCTGGAGAAGCAAAGAACCCCCGTCGTACTTTGCCAAAAGCTATCCGTCGAGTATACATCCGTATCTTACTTTTCTACATCGGTGGCACGCTCATCGTTGGTCTGCTTGTACCATCCAACAATCCGTTACTCCAATTGAATAGTGGAACCGCCCAGTCTCCATTCGTCATTGCTATCGAAACAGCCGGAATTAAATTTCTTCCTTCAGTAAGCCGCACATTTATTTCCTTATGTACCTTCAAATCTCTCATTGCTATTCAAACTAGATTGTCAATGCCTGTTTGTTGACCTCGGCATGGTCCGCCGCATCTAGTGACTTGTACACTGCGTCTCGTGCAGTTTGTACGTATTCTTCTGACAGCCAACTCATCGAAATTAACGTACTTCGTAGATGGTCTTGCAGCATCAGGAAATGCTTACAAGTTCTTCCTTAAAACCACACGCAACGGGTTGCCTTACGTTGCTGTCCTCTTCTGCGCCTCGTTCTCCCTTCTTGCATTCATGGCTGTGTCCACCAATGCGGGCTCAGTGTTCAACTGGCTTGCCAACATGTCATCCGTCGCTGGCCTTATGTCGTGGTTTGGTATTTCGGTGACGTACCTCCGCTTCTACAAGGGTCTGCAGGTCCAAGGCATCGACCGCAAGACGCTCCCTTACTATACAAATCTACAGCCATACGCAGCGTGGTGGGGAGCCATTTCATCGTTCACCGTCTGTTTGGTATGTCAACTTTTCATATCCGCTAATGCTGCTTACTAGACTGACTATTCTTCCACTCTCTAGTTCAGCGGATGGAGCGTCTTCCTCAAAGGAAGCTGGAATACTTCAACTTTCGTCACCAATTACCTCCTTTTTATTACCTGGCCAATCATGTACGTTGGCGCTCGTTACTACTATGGCACGAAGCCCGTTGCTCCAGAGGACATGGACTTCAAGAGCGATATAGCTGAAATCGTGGCGGATTCATACGACGAACCCCCACCAAAAAACAAGACGGAAGCGTTTTTCCAATGGCTGGTAAGCTAGTTGCTCCACTTGGAAATGTTTGATATCACTAACATCACCTCTTCGTAGTTGTAATTATACCTGCAATAATACCTGGAGCTCACTAATTATGGTCAATTATATCACTTGTCTGTAGGCCTTCAATCATACGACATAGCAATTGTTTGTTTGTTGTACTATCGGTTACGCTATGTTTTTTACGATCCATTATTGTGTGATTTTGTCTTTCAATTTTCGATATCGAACAACTGGAAAGTTGCCTGGAATAACTTGCGCGTCACACTTGGCGATCTCATCAGTGTCAATCATTGTTCTGACATGGTATTTTCCATGCGAATGCGCATCTTGCGTCTTCAAGTTGATCCTGCAGTGGCAATCTCTTTGAAGACCTCGACCCCTAGTACTTCCTCAAAGGTCCGTTTTCTAACCTATTCCGCCGTGCGCCGTTTACGACGATGATTTCACCCGATGCCTGTGGTATCTATTGCAAGCTTCCTGAGCTCCTGGTGGTATTCTAGCATGATTATTTGTTGACTAACTTGAAAGTGACCAAATTGGCGTGCGCGTGAGTGAAGTGAGCTTGAGTAGATATACGAACTTATTATAGTCAAACTATGGTAGCTACTTGCAATATCAGTAGTACTATATTCGCATTAACATTGAGTCTAGAATACCCCGGCTCCCAGCTCTGAACTGATTCATTTCGCAAACTTGAAGTTTATGCTCACTGCAAAATTAACTTCGGCTGTATTATGTCATCTGCCAAGGAACAACTTGCGCTCTGTGGTCCATCAACACGATCGCTCGTGTGTTAACCGAGCCAACATGTTCTTCATCGTGAGTACCTCTGAGACTCCGAGAGCTCCATCACCGTCATAACCAAACTTCAATGCTCAGAAAGAATTGACGCACACAATTCTACTCCATCCGTCATACTTTGGTCCTCGGATGCTCCAGTTCCTCGAGTCAAAGCTCTACTCAGACGTAGAAGGAACATGTTCAGGCGCATTCGGGTACATCATTGCTGTCGTCTCCATTTTGGATATCGGAAAAGGCATGGTATTGAGCGGAAGTGGCCAGGCCGAATTCATCACCCGCTATCGTGCAATAGTCTTCAAACCATTCAAGGGAGAAGTGGTCGATGGGGTTGTGAATAACGTTACCAAGGTGCTCCATACCCTGTTATGTCTCCTTGCTTTGTACTGAATAGCACATAGATGGGCTTCTTTGCTGACGTCGGGCCGCTGACAGTTTTCGTATCTCACCAAGTGAGTTCGAATGATGCTCCGTTCTGCCTCGCTCAACATCTCGCACCATTCCTAGCTGATACATCCGGACATGAAATTTGATCCAACCTCAAATCCACCATCCTTTGCATCAGAGGACCAGGTATCGTCCATTCATGTGTCGTCCCCCTAATGTCCCTACCTTGTCTTGAACAGATCATCGAGAAGAACACCCGTGTACGACTAAAAATTGTGGGAACGCGCGTTGACGCTACTGAAATTGTGAGCATATTAATTTTTAGCACGACTACAACTGTTAACACTAGGTCAGTTTGCCATCGGAACGATTAAGGAAGATCATCTTGGTGTTATAGACTAGTCAAAAGATCGAATTTGGACGATCACCCTATGTATACCTGCTATCACTGTATTCACTGTGTTATTAACTGCAAAGTGCTAATGCCAATGTGATAGACAGGGACTTGGTTTGAGTGGCGTATGGCTGAAGAAAGCTTTGTTTTAGGCCCCCATGACTTACGTTGCAGTGAAACTCTACAAGAGCGGACTTCCCTGCGACTGCTTGAGCCATACATCATTGCGAAAGATTTGCGACACCGGATGCCAGTGCTTGCATGGCAAGTCGAACCGGAACTTCACAAGCAACTGCGCCATGAACTGGGTATGTCGACAGCAACCTCCCTCCGTAGTCGGGATGCTCCACTTAACAACAAGAGATCTTCTAGTTCTGATGGATGGTTAGATCCTGGTGAAAATTTTGGGACAAGACTTCAGTTGGAAAGTTCCAGAGACGCGATGAGTCCCTTGTGCAAAATGATCGAATGTGGGATTCTATCCTTCTTTTCGAGCACTTGTTGTCTTTGCTTTTAATGGTGGCTTGCGCGGTACCGCTCTGCATTGTTCATAGAATTATTACTCCAGGAGGATGGGTTCTTACACTGCATAGCTGCTCCAAGTCAGGCCAGTCTTAATAACGCCATTGAAATCGTGGAGTGCTCGTACAGCTGCAGCAAATTGCAAGAATCACCTATTCCAGAAGCCATTGCAATACGTCATCGTGATGGAATAAATCTATGAACACTCTCTGGATTCTCGCCAAAAAAATATAGCTGCGGACGGACCGAGATTGGTGAGTGTTTTTCTCGCGTTTCCTGGATTTCATAATGACTCAAAATTCAGCTGCAGCCTCCCGAAACGAGATATAGTACTCATGATTCTATCTACTGACAGTCCTGGAGGCATTGGTGATCGCTGTGGGTCTCACGTTGATAATGGGCCCCACCTGCCTCGGAAATAATGGAGCGCGGGATTGTTCTTAATGCTGATGCTCCTTTTGCGGTGCTCAGCGCTCAGCGCTCAGCTTTGGAATTTGCTGTTGCAAGTTCACACAATTAGAATGCTACATGATTCCCTCCCGTAAGTTCGGACCTATTGGCATCCTAGATACAATTCTTATCACTCAACGCTCAGCATCTGATATGTACATGAACAGTGGTGAGGCTGTTTCGGCGTTGCACTGGTAATGTGTTTGCAACCCAGTGTGCACTAGCCTTCCCCTTGGCAGAATAGAGACGAATGAAGATGTTGTTTATCCTTATTATCAGTGTGCATGGACATTCATTGTTTTATGCGTTTGACAGGTCTAACCAGCTATTATTACAAACGGCATTCTCTTCAACAACTGTTACACGAGGCCTTGACCAGTCCTTGGATCGAGGGTCGATTGTCAATACATCGGATCCATACCCGGACTTCTGGGTAGCTGGCATAATTCTCTTTGGCTCAGAGGACGACCAGAAGTGCTGAGTGAAACACGTGCTGAGTCTTTGGTACCTGCCGGCGTTATTCTAAAGTTGCTTCCCATGGATAGTGAGGCTTTCGCATTCGACATGGACAGCTATGTGAGCTTATCCTGCTTTCGGCGATACTGTAGCAAACACCGAACTGTAAGTATTCTGCATGAAACCGAGAGATACTATTATAAAGTGATGAGCAATTGTTGCAGCACCAATGGAACAAGGTCTCGTGCCAGCTTGGTCCACAACGGAGCAGCTAGTCAAGTCTACGACCCTTTGACCTCCACATGTCGGCACAACCCATATCAAGCACCTCAGCCGGTCTGTATGTACCCAGTGACTGATGATGCGGTAATTCAATGGACCACTCTTGATTCTTTTACGGTGGGTTATATAAGAAAACTTGTGCAAATGGTTGAGCATTGACAATAATTTTCATCATGTATCACGCTCTTGAAAACGACGATATCATCTACGCCATCCTACAACATGTCAAGTCCTCCACGACGGACTTGGTAAACGTAGCGATGACTTGCTCCAGGCTCTCAGATCCTGCCCTCAGTATGCTCTGGTGTGAGCAGTCAAGTTTGGGACCCCTCATCATGTGTCTACCGCAAGACACCTGGGAGGGTTGCGCCTGATGACACTATTGTGAGTAATGTCTGCTATTCGAGTCTTGACAGGACGATGCTCACCGTACTTCCCTTTGCAGGTATTTTCCCGCGAACCGTTACTCAAGCAACTTTTTGAGCTGGTCCCGCCTGCTCTATTCTTACCTAACTTGATTGCATTGCACTTCAGCGCAGTCTCTCGGAGTTTCGCTCGGACTTCGCGCTACTGCGCCAGTTCTTCTTGCCTGGATTAGAAACTCTCGCCTTCGACGTACCGGTAGATGTCCCAACGTCTGAGGTAGAGCAATTTGTTGGTGCTCTTTACGCAGAGGCATCTGGCCTGTGGCAACTGTCCATAACGGTGGACCCCGGTATTTTTGCCTGTCATTTTGAAGTACCAAAGATGCCAAAGTAAAATCAACTATCCATACTCGGAAGTGACCTGGGCGTGATGTGGCAGAATATCCCCAATATCCTGCATTCGCGCTCTCTCCAAAGCTTGTCACTTTCTTTGCACGAGAAATTTAGCGTGGAAAACCCTTCGGGTCGTACACCACTTGATTCCAACAGCACAGTAGTGGCCGTCTTGGAGAGCGGGTCTCGAATAACAGCCATTACACGATAGTTCTAATACGGCCCTCGGCCTTATGAGTCTGGGTCACCTGGGCCTGTCGTTCCGGGTGAAAGCGTCAAAGAAAGAGTAGAGTGCAAACAAGGCAAAAACGGTCGATATCGACAAGTTGTGTGGTTTGGTGGGTGTCCACATTGAATACTTCAGAGTGTCTCAAGAATGGGACGAGGAAAGGTAGTCTCCGTGCTGTCTCATGAAACGTCGAAAACAACTGTGTAAAACTGAAAAACGAGCGAGCAATGAAGAAAGGTAAATGCTAGAGGCTGAATGCACAGCATATTCGGGCCATTCATGCGGGTTGGAAGTAACATGACACCCAAACACAGGAACTTGTTGTGAGAGGCTGTGAGTTGATAACAGAAAGCGCCTATTGCATGATACCTATACTCACATCGAAAAACTTCTTTCTCTCTATCATTGATAGGTTCTTTGTGATATTGGTTCTCAATCAAACTTCCAGCGCGGATAAACTGACGATCAACGTCAAGCCAACAGCATATAAGGAGAGCTCATACAGGTCCATACCAAGAATACCCTGCCTGCACTTGACCGCTTCACTCATTTGCTCATGGAGACGGCCATGGCTTCTGCATCGACGAATGTAGCCACTACAAAATCGATCTTAACACCATCGATGACTTTGAAAGGCCACGGGCAATATATTGGATCCATATCATATTTTTCCAACAGCCAGCAAATGATCAGCGGATCCCATGATAAGACAGCTCGGCAATGGGATCTGAAGGCAGGCAAGGAGATTGAGGAAGCACGCGATATTTTGGAGGAGGTATGGGCATTGGCGGTATCAAGGGATAGTCGATGGGTTGTCACTGCTGGTGGAGATGTCAATCGAGCGGAGGTGAAAGTCTGTGAGGTTGAGACGGGGATTGTGAAAAAACTTCAAGGCCACTCATGGACGATCAATTGCATTGATATATCTGAGGACAACACGCTGCTGGCGAGCGGGTCATGGGATAAAACAACGCGGATATGGAACTTGGAGACTGGCAAACTCATGGCTGGTCCATTCGAGAGCCAAGATTGGGTGGGTGCAGTTCGATTCTCAACAGACTCCAAAAAACTCGCAGTCGAATTGTGGCTGGGGACGTGTTTAGAGGTCTGGGATGTCCAGTCACAGAGATTGGATGTGAGGATCGGAGGATTGAATGGTGAAGGACCCATATCTGCGCCAATATACTGGACAAACAAGAACAAAAACATCTTGGCCGCATTCAGCTTCACCAATGACGAGGCCAAGACAATCTACGAATTTGATGCATCGACACTCAAGACTGTTGGAACTCCCTTTGAAGGCCACAACAAGCATATCAGTGGTCTAGCACTCTCATTTGATGGCACTTTCCTTGCTAGTGCTTCAAGTTCAGATGACAACACCATCAAGCTCTGGGCTTTTGAGTCCCGCCAACTCCTTGCTTCGTTCGACGTTCAGAATCCTAGACTCCTCATCCTCTCACCCAATTCGTGCAAACTAGCTTATGCGACATACACCGAAGTCCTCTCAGATGCAGGTATGGCAAGCACCAAAGATCACAGGATCTGCATCTGTGATACTCCGCCTGACGTCCTTGCTCAAGCCCGTGTACGCAATCCCCGCAAACATCCACTTTCTGTATGCTGACATTCCCTTACAGAACATTGCACGCAAAAACCGCGCTCTCAGTGATCTACTGGATGTGCGTATGTCATCTTTTACTCATTAAGTATCAATACTCACCACTCACCATCATTCAGTCTGATGCAACACATCGTCCTACTGCTGGGCGCCGCAGACCGCCAATACATGCCATACCTATGGTGCAGAGACCTCCGCCTACAATAGATTCGCGACAACCCATGTTCCTTCGCCTCAGCAAACTTCTTCGCTTCTATCCTCACGTGAGCCTGGTACACCATGATCGACCTCACGATCCCTTAGATGTATGTTTCCTTCTCTTGTTTATTTTGCATTTGATTCTATACTTGTATCGCAGTTCTTGGCTACGTTACCCCTACCCCGCCCTCTCTCGGGGCACGCCTCAACTCAGGGACATCTGTATATGAATTCTGGCGAGAACGTGAGTTCTGACCCATTCCCCTCGCATGTTCACTCACTCTTTTCAGTCCCGATCACTGTCAACCACTCAATCGCCCTCTACCCCACCTACCACATTCACGACTCGCATACATCACCTCTCATCCTGGTGGCCCGTTCGTGGAAGCCATGCACAGCCCAATATCGTCGACGTTCCTCTCGCGCAGGCTAAAGAGGCATGTTCTATTCAATTCCCGTTTCATGCAAAGTCTAATACATGGGTTTACAGCGCAACGTCGCAGCGGGTGCTCCCAAAAAAGACGATGATATAGTACCCGATGAATATCTCGACCCTCCCTCACCAGATCCTGATTCACAGCAAGCAGCCGCTGCTGTCCCTGCCACCGGAGAGCATGGAGGCGACCGGTCATGTTTCTGCTTTTAACGTTATGCCGTTTTCCATTTCGTGTACTTCAGTGAGGTTTCCTCGCATTCAGTTCTACTATCATGTACATGCTTACATCCGACTTCGTATCCTCAGTCGACGATATATTATTCTGTCATTCGGTAGTAAGATGTTCTAGTAGCGTCTATCTTGTATTTGATTTTCCGTATGACGCCCTCAGTCCTTCGCGAGCTCTCGCACCTTCAGTTCGACGCAGCCTGGTACCCGTCCTGCCAAATATTCACACCACGACTGACAAGAAATTACAAAAATTCGATGGGTATTTTACAGGTCTTCCATCCGTCTGACACAAACTTGAGATTCCCACAGCAGGCTCCCTCCATCGTCCGCACATTCTGATCAACAACATGGGAGTTGACGTTGTTGTGGGGACGATATGTGAGTAATCTCCACGAAACAGCAAACAAAAATGGAGATAGGAATTCGGGTGACAAGCGCCAGAAACGCGACACAAGTCCCTCGTGCAAATTCATGTCCTTATTTTCGATGAGTCGTCAGTGGAGGTTTCTAATGTCGTCTACAGCTCTTTTGAGGTGTGAGATCTCGTGCAGGGCTGCATTTAATTGCTCCTAACATTCTTTGATGATGGCGCTGATACTTGGGTGGTCTTCGAACTCGATGGCATAGGATAACATTTGCAGGAGTATTTGGTTTTGACATCTGCAGAAATATGGTCAGCATCGATGACATGCCATCTGATGTTTTGGAGTAAGCAAATGATCACTTGTGAACAGGCGAGCTCAAACAAACCTCAGTCATCGTTATTCTCAGATATATGAGGTCTGCGTAAGGGCCAGTTCACTTTTTGTCAATCACTTCTCCGCTGCATTCGTAGTACTGACGCACCTGAACTTCGACAAAGTACGCTCTTGTTCAAGTTGTAAGCAGTATATCATCTCCAGTTTCCTGCTATTAGTGAGCTACAACACGGACGATGAAAATGTCTAGAAGTGGGAGTAAACAAGGCGACTGACTACGTGTGCTCCCTCAGAAGAACAAGCATACTAGTCGTTGCTCTAGTGATCTGAGAAGTGGAGAAGCAAATGTGATAAATAGAAGGATTCAGGGTGCAATGCACAACGAGGCATGCGGAGGGGGCGTATTATATACACAAGGGCCGCGACGCCTACTAAGGCCAACAACTGTTCTCACATTCAAGAACTCATCGCTCTCCCAGTTCTTCGCTGCTAATCTATTGGTAATACCAAATTCTGATCTGGACTTGTAGCGCAGATGAGCTGATGCATGGCTTTACCAGGAGACCTATCTGCCCACATCAAGCATACAGCACAGTGGCATACAGTGGCAGCTCAACTTAGCCCCGTTGCACATTCAACGAACACCCTGCTCGTACTCGGCTACTTCACTGTTTTCCTGACGGAGACGTAGCCATGGCTTCTACATTTAAGACAGCAGCCACGAAGTCGATTCTGACACCATCGATGACTTTGAAAGGTCACGGAGGATATATTAAATCCATATCGTATTTTCCAGACGGCCAGCGAATAATCAGCGGATCCCATGATAAGACAGCGCGGCAATGGGATCTGAAGGCAGGCAAAGAGATTGAGGAAGCACGGGATGTTTGCGAGCGGGAGGTATGGGTAGTGGCAGTATCAACGGATGGTCGATGGGTCATCACCGGTGGTGGGAAACGGAATGGTGTGGAGCTGAAAGTCTGTGAGGTTGAGACGGGAATTGTGAAAAAGCTTCAAGGCCACTCAGATGCGATCACCTGCATTGATATATCTGAGGACAACACGCTGCTGGCGAGCGGGTCATGGGATAAAACAGCGCGGATATGGAATTTGGAGACCGGCAAACTCGTGGCTGGTCCGTTCGAGAGCATTGGTGTGGTGGGCTCAGTTCGACTATCAACAGACTCGAAAAAGCTCGCAGTCAAGTCAGGTGAGCCGATCTGTCTTGACGTCTGGGATGTCCAATTACAGAAAATGGATGGGAGGATTGGGATTGGATCTAATGGAGGGTTTTTCACATCCGCGCCGATATTCTGGACCAACAACAGCAAAAAGATCTTGGCCGCATTCAGCTTCACCGAGGATGACTCCACCAAGACAATCTACCAGTTTGACGTATCGACGCTCAAGATCGTCGGAACTCCCTTTGAAGGGCATACCAGGTTTGTCACTGGTCTAGCACTCTCATTTGATAGTGCTCTCCTTGCTAGTGCTTCATATGACCACACCATCAAGCTCTGGGCTTTCGAGTCCCGCCAACTCCTCGCTTCCTTCGATGTTCAAAATCCCGATGTCCTTATCCTCTCACCCGATTCGCGCAAACTAGCTTATGTGACAATATTCCATACCGACATCAAAGCCACCGAAGACAGCGAAGACAGCGAAGATCGGATCTGTATTTGCGATACTCCACCTGACATCCTTGCTCATGCTCAGGCCCGTGTACGCAAAACCCTTAAATATCCAATTTCCGTGTGCTAACATTCCCTTACAGACCATTGTGTGCAAAATGCCAGCCCTGGCCCTCAGTGATCCACTAAATGTGAGTGTTTGACTTTTTACTCACTGCACCATTCATCCATCCCTGTCATTGCAGCCTGATGGAACTCGTCGTTTAGTCGCCGGGTGTCGCAAGCGACCAATATATCTCCCACCTGCAGTGCACCCTGCGCCTGCAATAAACCCACATCAACATTCTTTCCGCCTCAGCAAACTCCTAAGCTTCTCTCCCCGCACGAGCGCATTGCGGCCAGGTCGGAATGATCAACCCCGTGTTCCCTTAGATGTAGGTCGCGACTCTTGTATCTCGGTTCTTTGACAATTGATTCCATTATGGCACCACAGGTTCCTGCTACATTGCCCCTGCCATCCTCTCTCTCAGGTCAGGCTGCAACTCAATTTGATTATGTCAGTATTCAATTTCCATAGTAAACTCGCAATAATGACTAAATGTGTATCCAGTTTGAGATAGGTTCCCCGCCTCCCCACTCAAACAGAGTCGCGCAATCCCTACGGCAGCGTCTTTCCTTCTTCGTGCCCAGACACAGTCTCACACCACCAGCCGTTGAAGTCGCACCCGGCCGAAAATTCACTGTAATGTAATTTTCTTACTTTCAGTTGCTTTTTGTAATTTGTGCCCTACAGCGACTTGCTGCTGCCAGACTACCGGAATACAAGAAAGTAGATGATACCCGACATCCGCCTAGCCAACAAGCTACCGTGCCGCAGGAAAACGACACATCTGACATTGATTCTCTCCCTGACGTGCATTGGTGCAAGGCATTCCTGTGCTTTTATTCATGCTGGTCTCATGGTAGACTGAGGATGCCTCCTCGATGGCGCTTGGAGCGTGTTGACGTACCCCGCCAAAATAGCACGACGAATGGCAGCCGTAATGGGGTCAACGGTCGCAGCTAAATTTCACCATGTTTTCTTACTATGACATATCCTCCGTAACTGATTGTTTCACTCATGTATCAATTTGACACCATCTGCGATATTGTCGCACTTGCCAAATTCCACCAGACATGAACTTCCTCTCATACTCATATGATCCTTGTTGACATTATCCCCCACAGAATGTTGATCTTTACCAGACTGAATCTACATCATCATGGACTGCTGTGAGACGGGTAGAACATTTTTTTCCATCAGTCTGGAGCTTCATTCAGATGTCTCACAATTGCTCTCTCGCATATACTAGACTTACTTGATTCGTTTCATAGAATCTTCGTGACTCAAACTCGATGGGACGATTCTAAATTACAACCTCGGTACGATTTGACTCTTGAGCATGCGACTTGTACATGCATTCGAGCAAGATGACTATCTCATTATTAGGTGGGCCATTACGATAACATTTTCTCCCATAGCACCTCGCGTGTAGAGGTGATTCAGGGAAGCTTTGAAAGTGAAGAGGCCGAAGGCCATCGTGGTATTAAATCACATCTCGAGCTCACCACTGGTGCATCTGCTAGAACGTGATCTTCTAGAACTGGCCAGTGATCACAGGCACCCTCGTACCGCACATCATCACGATCCGCATCAATTTGCGAGTCTATTTCGCAAAGGGCGTGCAAATCCACGCTTCACTTTTCTTTTGCGATCATCTCTAAAATCGTAAGCCCAAGTTTGATCATTCTCAGAACACTTCTCTCAATGTCATCATACAACATCTTATGATCCCTCGTATACTCCTTCAAGCGTCGACGTGACTTGACCATCAAGGTACTGACCCTGCTCATAAGAATCTAGCTCCCGCTATCTGAACACCTCCGTATCAATGACCAACTCGCAGATTACAACACATCGATTGATTTTCCTTGCAGTTCTTTCCCAAATACCGTGATTGCATCGAGGTGTGTGTGGACCATCGCTAGTCGTCAAAATCGATGTTGGACCTCGAAGATACCACTGCAAATTTGTGTTTCCTGGTCACTGTCCTGTTGCACCCAATCACGGCAGAGATGGTCGTCACATGCAGGCTGCACTTAATGATACTCACTTGTTGATAGCAACCTTCCGGTCAACTGACAGATCTTGTGTTGACGATCTGTATGTGGTGGACCATGCACAGCTCCTGCTCTCCATCGATGGTATACAACGTGCTGACGCCAATCACTCAACGTTGAAAAAGGTCATGCGCGTGTGCGTGAGTGGGGTTCGGAATGCGGTGGAAGGGGAAAGGCCATACACCGGCAAGGAAGAAGTGGCAGAGATGGTGAAAATTTGTTGGGGTAGGTGCTGGCGCTAGACGACCGTGTACGCGTGTAGCATCTGAGGGTGGGGGCATCCTTACTCGCCTGCATATTCTATCAACTTAGCATCAGCCCACTGCGACACTGTGGAGAAACACCAGAGATCTGATGTGTTACCATCGAGCATTAATACAAGAAAATACTTTCGTGATCCTCTACCAGCATTATCTCGACAGAAGAAACGATATCCATGTATTACGCGCGCCTCACATCTGTCATCGTCGGCTCCTCGCAACCGCTCAAAATCAAGCTCTCCAGGGGACACTTTGACCGCGCCAAACATGCCTTCAGATCCTCGTCAGGGCACGAGACACCACCAGAACAGTAATTTTAAAGCACTCGCAAACGGGGAGCGATAGAGCATTGAACAGGCGTGATAAAGTGTACGAGACATCACAGTGAGTCAACATGCGGAAGATTTGGATTTTGTTGTGCGTGAATAACACTAGGGTTTCACTTGCGTAGAATTCTGCGTAGATCTTGAATGAAAAGAGATTGGAACATACTTGGAGCAAGTGGATGACTGTGCTCTGTAGAACGGCAACATCGAGATTCATCAGGTACACCCCTGTGGGACCAAAAAAAGCCAAGGGTGTGGTGTCGAAAAACTGGTGAATGACCTTGAGACTGGGCAAAGTGGCTGGCAGTCGCAAGAGAAAACCTATAATGGCTGGAATATATTCGTGCTTCAGTTCTTCCAGAGCTTGTATGGTCAACTCCTCAAGTCCTGGGAGGTCGTCTAACACAAGTTCGGAAGTGTCCACATTTTCATCAAATGTGATAGACAGGGACGTGATTTGCTTGGCGTAGGCCGTCTTGGAGTCTCGGAGAGCGAAGATTGGGTGACGGCCATTGCGCAATAATTCTCATATCGCTCTCTGCCTTTGAATTCTAGGTACGGGCATGTCGTTCCGGGTGGCAACATCAGAGAAAAAGTAGAGCGCAATCAAGGCGAAAACGGTCGAAACTTCAGAATGTCTCAAGAATGGGACGAGGAAAGGTACTCTCCATGTTGTCTTCATTAAACATCGATAGCAATTGTGTCAAACTGAAAAACGAGCGAGCAACGAAGAAAGGTGAATGCTAGAGGCTGAATGTACAGCATATCCGGACCATTTATACGGGTGGGAAGTAAAATAACGCCCGGACACAGGAACTTGCTTAGAGAGGCTGTGAGTCGATACGAAAGCGCCTATTGCATGACAGCTATACTCACCTCGAAGAATTTCTTCCTCTCCGTTATTGATAGGTTCTTTATCATATTGATTCTTCCAGCGCGGATGAACTGACAATCAACATCAAGCCAGCAGGAGAACTCAAACAGGTCCATATCAAGGATACCCTGTCTGTACTTGACCGTTTCACTCATTTGATTGGGGGGACAGCCATGGCTTCTGCATCGACGAAGGTAGCCAAGACAAAATTGATTCTAGCACCATCAATGACTTTGAAAGGCCGTGGAGATACTATTGGAACCATATCGTATTTTCCCGACGGCCAGCGAATGATCAGCGGGTCTGAGGATAAGACCGTTCGGCAATGGGATTTGAAGGAGGGCAAGGAGATTGAGGAAGTGCGGTACGTTTGCGAGGAGTGGGTACGAGCAGTGGCGGTATCAAGTGATAGTCGATGGATTGTAACTGGTGGTGGAGATTGGGAAGTTCCGGACTCTACAGAGCTGAAAGTCTGTGAGGTTGAGATGGGGACTATGAAAAAACTTCAAGGCCACTCAGATAGGATCAACTGCATTGATATCTCCGCGGACAACACACAGCTGGCGAGCGGGTCAGATGACAGAACAGCGCGGATATGGAACTTGGAGACTGGCAAACTCGTGGCTGGTCCGTTCGAGATCATTAATGACGTGGGCACACTTCGATTCTCAACAGACTCGAAAAAGCTCGCAGTCGAGATATGGGGGGGGAAGTGTTTAGAGGTCTGGAATGTCCAATCACAGAAATTGGTTAAGAGGATCGGGAATGATCGATCTGGAGGTTACCCATCTGCGCCAATATTCTGGACAAACAACAACAAAAACATCTTGGCCGCATTCACCTTCACCGAGGATGACCATGCGAAGACAATGTACGAGCTTGACGCATCGACGCTCGAGACTGTTGGAACTCCCTTCGAAGGTCACACCCACCATGTTGTTGGTCTAGCACTCTCATTTGATGGTGCTCTCCTTGCTAGTGCTTCACACGACGACACCATCAAGCTCTGGGCTTTTGAGTCCCGCCAACTCCTCGCTTCCTTCCATGTTCAGCATCCCTCAAACCTTATCCTTTCACCCGATTCGCGCAAAGTAGCTTACACGACATACACCAGAGTCTCCTCGATAGAAACCAAAGATTACAGGATCTGCATCTGCGATACTCCACCTGAAATCCTTGCTCTTGCTCAGGCCCGTGTACGCAACTCCCTTGAATATCCAATTTCCGTGTGCTAACATTCCCTTACAGACCATTGTACGCAAAAAGCCAGCCCTAGCCCTCAGTGATTCACTCAATGTGTGTATTTGATCATTTGCTCATTATGTTCATTCATCGTTATCATTTCAGCCTGATGGAACACGTCGTTTGGTCGCCGGGTGTCGCAAGCGACCAATATATGTCCCACCTTCAGTGCGCCCTCTGCCTACAATAAACCCGCAGCAACCCTCTTGCCGCCTCAGCAAATTTCTACGCTTCTCTCCTCGCTCGAACGCATTACGGCCAGGTCGGAATGATCAAACTCGTGTTCCCTTAGATGTAGGTAGTGACGCTTGTATCTCGCTTCTTCGACAATTGATTCCATTATGGCACCACAGGTCCCTCCTGCATTGCCCCTACCATCCTCTCTCTCAGGTCAGGCCGCAACTCAATTCAATCACGTCAGTATTCAATCCAATTTCTATCATAAGCTCGCAATACATGATTGAATGTGTATCCAGTTTGAAATAGGTTCTTCACCTACCCGCTCAAACAGAGTCGCGCACTCCCTACGACAGCATCTTTCTTTCTTCGCGCCCAAACACAGCATCACACCACCAGTCGTTGAAGTCGCACCCGGCCGAAAATTCACTGTAATGTAATTTTCTTACTTCTTAGTGCCTTTTTCTGATTTGTGCCTTACAGCGACTTGCCGCTGCCAGACTACCGGAATACAAGAAAGTAGATGACACCCGGCATCCGCCTAGCCAACAAGCTACCGTGCCACAGGAAAACGACATATCTGACATCGATTCGCTCCCAGATGTGCATTGGTGCAATGCATTCCTGTGCTATTGTTCATGTTGGTCTCATGGAAGGCTGAGGATGCCTCCTCGATGGCGCTTGGAGCGCGTCGACATACCCCGCGAGGCTACGACGAATGGCAGCTGTAATGGTGCTCACGGACGCAGTTAACTTTCACCACGTTTGTTTCATGACATATCCTCTGTAACTGATTGTTTAACTCTCATGTATCAATTCGATGCCATCTGCGATACTTGCTGCGTTTGCTAAATTCCTCCACCACATGAACTTTCTCATATGATCCTCACTGATGCGATCCCCAGCAGAATGTTGACATTGACCTACATCATCATGGACTGCAGTGAGACACATGTAACATTTGTTTTCTTCAGTCTGGAGTTTCATTCGGATGTCTCACAATTGTTCTATCGCATATACTAGGGCGTCGTCCAAATCAACCTCCTCTTTTCTACTCTCACTTGCTTGACTTGTTTGAACTCGAGACCTCCAACTTTACAGAATCTTCGTGACTCAAACTCGACGGGACGATACCAAATCATAACTTCGGTACGATCTGACTCTTGAGCATGCGACTTTTACCTAGAACGTGTTCTCCTCAAACTGACCACCGATCATAGGCACTCTCGCACTGCACACCACCATGATCCATATTCAATTGCGAGCCTATCTCGCAAAGGGTGTTCAATTTCACATTTCACATTTCTTTTGCGATCATCGCCGAAATCGTAAGCCCATTCAGCTTGACATGTTCTCATAACGCTTATCTCAATCTTGGCATGCAGTACCATACAATCTCTCATACGCTCCTTCAAGTGTCAATGTGACTTGACCAGCAAGGTACTGACACTGCTCACAAGGCTCTAACCACAGTCAAACGCATGGGATCCCTCAGCAGCGCCACCAACCCAAATTCCCCAATCCGACCCCTTCATGCATCCTTCCGTGATTTCCTGACGGACCAACTGTGGAGTGGAGAGTTTTACGTTGTCGTGTCGATCGTGCAACGTGACCTTGCATTCGCGTCCCTTCGAGTGATGGACCGTGATCTTCGCTTCAACATTTGTGATATGAAATCTTCGTACCTCCCCAATTCCGGAGATATCGGGCTGCAAGAACGAATTGAACAATGCATTTCCCCTCATCTGTCCTATTTCAGCCGATTCGGGATGACACACATACAAATAACAGTCTTTGACACGGAGCTTGCGCAAGAAGTAAAGTTGTTCTTCGACCACGAGCGACTGCTGTTTTGGATCGAGTTACTCGGCCTTATCATTGCGCTCAGTGGCGCAGTTTCCATTCTTCCACTCATTCCTTAATGGCCGAAGGTGAGTACATGTTTACTGGATATCAGATAAAGTTCTCATACACAACCGCAGGGTCATTACGGATTCAAAGATATCTCATCGTTTGCAATGGACGTGCAGAGGTTCATCAACGTCTTCGGCTGTATCATTTTACACAGTACACCACATCTGTATGTATCAGCACCCCCATTCTCACCTGCCGACTCTCCGTTATCGCGAAAAAATTCCGCACGGTTTCCGAGTACTCTTTTTTGTGTAACATCCGGACGCCATATGAACTGGCCAGTTTTCCAGAACGTGCTCAGGGGACACACTGGTCTGGTTAGGTCAGTCTCATTATCGCCGGCTGGCACTCGTGTCGTCACTGGTTCTTGGGATTGTACTGTTCGATTGTGGGATGCAGCAACTGGAATCAAACTCGGAGCCACGTACCTCCACCCTTTGCCCCTTTTGTTGGGATTGAACGCGACTCCTTCCCTCCCTATGTTATTAGCCCATGCATAAAAACTGACGTGGATACCATTTGCAACAATCCTTACCAGCAGTTGCCTAGCTACCCCACCATTCACGCATGCTTTGTTTTTCCTTCTCTTCACTTTGGCCTGATGACTCGTTAATACACATTTGTTGGCATTTCAGTGTGTTTTCTGAACTGACAAATTACCAGCCAATCATGATGCATCTGTGCCTCTCGGATCACAGTCACATTTTCATTGTCTTGTGCTCAATTAGTGAAATGCCGCATGCTCATAGACGTTCGTGCTTGATCAGGCTATCGTGAATGCTCTACACCTACCACCCGAATTGCCCTTTCGAAACCCTTGGTTGTGCCATTTTCTTGTCACCCAGTCGTGTCGATCGGAGGATGAGAAGTTCAACTAAATGGAAAGCACTTAACACGACAACTCTGAGCATTTACATGTGGAAGGAACGACTAATTGCTCTACCTACAGAAGACTAGATTGACGCGTCACCGAGATCTCACTCAGGCGCCAACAAACATATCGGGGCCACGGTCGCTTATTCTCTTGAGTATGTGCCCAGACAGATGCATACACCCAGGATTAGTTTTGATGAATGTAGACTCCTAGGGCAATGTATTCCGCTTGCCACCCATCTATTTCCACTAGTGGCTTATCTGTCATCACTATTTTAGTACCACAGACGGTCAGGCTCTCGACTCCTCGGGAACGCTTGAGTCATAAGTCAAAGGAGAAGGCTCGCCGCTGCCAATCAGTGTCGCAAGCAGACTGCACCATAAAGTGGGCATGCCCACAGCAACATCCCACTATGGTTGGCATATTGTGATCCCCGCCTGCCTCGCCCTGCCCTTGATGACACGCACGTAGAATTTTCTACTGGTGCCAGCGCCGTTGTCGAAATACTGTGCCTAAATGACCTTCCGTCAGCTTGGTGTTGTCGTGCATTGCATCTCTGACCTCAGGCTTCGCGGCAGCGGACTCAAAGAGCGGGTCTCGAGTGATGGCCATTGCACAGGAATTCTAATATCGTTATCGGCCTTTCTAATTCTGGGTATGGGCCCGTCATTTTTAGGTTGCAGCGTCAGAAAGAAATCAGGGCGTAATCAAGGCAAACGATGGTCGATGCTGACAGGTTGTGTGGATTGGTGGGTGTCAGTCTGAGAATGTCTCGAGAATAGAACGAGGAAAGGTGGTCTCTGTGTGTCTCTGTACAATGTTAATAACAATTGTTCACGCCTCCGCCGGCGAAGCTGAAAACGAGCTAGCAATGAAAAAGTGAATGTTAAAGGCTGAAAATTCAATGTATCCGGACCATGCACTGGCGAGTGGGAAATAGAAACAAGATTGACGCCCGAACACAGGAACTTGCTATGAGAGGCTGTGAGTCGATAAGAGAGAGCACATTATGTATGACAGCTGCACTCACGCTGTAGATTCTCTCTCTCACTATCATTGATAGCGTCTCGGTAATATCAATTCTCATTTGAATTTCCAGTGGGATGAACTGACGATCAGCTCTAGGTGAAATACTCATCAAGGATCCCGGAAACGGGTATCGACGTCAGGTCTATAGCACGAGAAGAGCTCACACAGGTCCTGCAAACATATACCAAGAATACCCTGCCCGGACTTGACTAATCCACTGTTGTGCTGGCGGAGAAGGAGCCATGACTTCCATAACGACAAAGGCAGCCACTGCGGAATCGAGTCTGGCACCATCGATGACTTTGAAAGGCCACAGAGATTGGATCCGATATGTATCCTATTGTTCGGATGGCCAGCGAATGATCAGCGGATCCCACGATACGACAGCTCGGCAATGGGATTTGAAGGAGGGCAAGGAGATTGAGGAATTGCGTGATGTTTATGAGCAGCAGTGGGTATTGGCCGTGGCGGTATCAAGGGATAGTCGATGGGTTGTGACTGCTGGTGGAGATGACGATCGTGCGGAGCTGAATGTCTTTGAGGTTAAGACGGGGACTATGAAAAAACTTCAAGGCCACTCAGATCAAATCACCTGCATTGATATATCTGATGACAACAAGCTGCTGGCGAGCGGGTCATTGGATGAAACAGCGCGGATATGGAGCTTGAAGACTGGCAAACTCGTGGCCTTTCCGTTCAAGAGCGTTGATTGGGTGAACGCAGTTCGGTTCTCAACAGACTCGAAAAAGCTTGCAGTCGAGTTGTGGGGGGGGTCGTATTTAGAGGTCTGGGATATCCAATCACAGAAATTGGATGCTAGGATCGGGGACAAATCTATGGAAAGCAGGACCACCGCGCTCTGTTTGTCAGCAAAAATCATACTATATAAGGCAATGGCTTCTCGAGTACCTCGTACACCGCAAGAAGGTTGTTTGATTGGCAACTACCAAATATACGACAAAGATATTGGTATCTGATGTTGCACAGTTTGAACCCAAGAAATGCCATGTAAGAATTTTCAGATACGATTCTAAGAGGCAGTTGAAGCATCTTCCCTACACTCAGCTTCAAGTTCTGCCTCTGAGCCTTCCGAGTCCACACAACCAGCTTCCGTCTCCTCCGTGTTCTCATCCTCTGTCGTCATGGGGAAGGGCACCAATCCAAACCCTGGCCACTTGCAAAACTCATTGCATTTGTGCTGTTTCTCGAACATGCTAACCGTGCATTCCATGTTCCCCTCGCCGAAAAGATCCTTCCCTTGGCCAACTGACCTAATCAGAAAATTGTACTACATAGTAAGCATAATCACATGAGCATGAACTGTGATATTGATGAACGGATCTGTTAGGATCTGCGGGTCCGTCAGCAACTCTGTGCTTCCTATCCGGATGTCTGAGTCAGTAGTGTATCAAGCTACAAACTTCAATGAAAAAAATACCTTGATAGTCTGAGATAAAGGCCAAACCACCTGTCTTTACATACTGCACGTGTTGCGTGAAAGCAAAGAACAACGCGACTTCATAGCGATAATCATCTTGATCGAGCAGAGGATTAGAGTCCATGTTGTGAATGAATTTCAAAAAAGCATCGGGTCCGCCTTCAATAAGCTCCTCTACAAGATATCCCACACATGTCGAGCCTGTTTTTGAGCCTGCCCTCGTAGGTTTGGGATCCCGTTGAGAGTAAGATATTGCCATGCCAGCATCAACGAAGCGCACACGAGGGATGATGAATGGCGGAGGTTCATCAGAAGAGGCAATACAGCCATCAATGAAGGCATATGTGAGCTGTAGGAGAGAACGAGACCAATATAAGACATTTGCTTCCTTGACAAGCTTGGCTATTTCGTCAATCGAAGAAAAACGACCTATTTTGTACATAAGGCTTGAGGTGGATGGAAACACTTTATGGAATGGTCGCTTTACTGCAACATTTTGACCAGGAATCGATCCTAGCCCACTCATAATGAGAGGATTGAGAGAAAGCCAACCAGGATGAGCAGTCTTGAATCCACCGGCCCCCAGCATGCTGCGTGTAGATGAATTGATTGTCAGCTGTCCAATTATAGACTGCGCTGGTTCCACCTTAAAAGAACGATAGTCTGGGTTCTTGAGAATATCTGCAAGTTGACGAGTGGGGATCCCATAGAAATGAATGTTCTCGGTGTATGTACCAAGCACTGCAAGAAAAACAGTTAACAGTGCATCACTACGACAGAGTAGCACTGTAGCAAATGACACCAAACTCACCTTGCGTGACATCAAAGTTTGTTGTACTGCCACCACTCCGCAGCGCTTCCCTTAAGTCACTGCGATCAGGTGAGCTAAACAGCACTTTGGGTGGTGCAACTGCAAGTCTCTTGTGAGGCAGCGATGAAGGTGTAGTGGTGCTCAGATTGCGCCTGTGTGACCGTTTGGTAGACTCAGAGGCACTTGGCAATGTAACATTCTGAGTAGACGTAGAGGCACTTCGTGATGCAGTAGTGACCTGTAGCATAGAGATGAATCATCTGAACTGCTGCCAGGTGTAGAACAAACTTACATTCTCGGTTGTTTCTACTACCTGTTGAACTCAAACTTGAACTTGATGGGCAGCAAGCTGTAACATATAAATACCTGATGCTGGCGAGAATATTAGAATCCGACTTACATTTTCTGTGTTTTCTACCCATTCCTCATAATCGTTCCATTGAGCCTCTGGAACAACGACCATCAGCGCAAATTGCTTGGTCTTGAATATGGGTGCCTTCGATCCTTTTTTGCTTGGGACCATGCATTGCGAAATGAAATACGGGACTGAGGCCTTGTGTGTAGAGAGATCAACCCATACCGCATCTCGGACAACAAATTCCTCAATACGCCATGGGAATCCTGCACCAAAAGCTAAAATCTTCGGAAGAATAGTGTCGAATGCAATATCCATGAGTCCAGGAGCGTCAATGTGTGCATCAACATCTTTTTTGCCCTCCCGGATGTTCTATGATGATTGACAAGTGAGTGACATGCTGGTAGAACAAGTGATGATCAAAACAAACCCCAATTGCAACCCAATGTCCTTTCCTCCGTGCACTGACCTCATGGACTGCCGAAATGTCAAGTGTAATAGTGTCTATTGGTGGAAGTGCATAAGAGAGTTTTGCCCAACGCTCACGCTCGGTGCTATATTGTGTATGATTGACCGAATAGCCTGAGCCCGAGGGGCGACCTGGATTGTCCTGCAGCTGCCCCCATGAGGATGGGATAGCAATGTCTGGACCGGTGGAATGGGTCATTGACGGCAAATGAATGCCACGACCAAATGCAACAACAGGAGGGGGGTTGACAGTAGCTGGTTGGTTGAGTTCTTGATTAGTTCCAGTGTGTGGTGCGAACAGTGATCAATGAAAAACATACATTTTCTCTGTGCAGCATTGACGGTTTGGCGGATTGTGCGTGGGTTAGGAAAGGTGCGGGAGATTTGCGGAGCGGCACTTGACATTGAACTTGATCTAGAACCGGCTCCTGCAAAAATGACCGCATGTCAGTCATCATATGATACAGTGACACTGGGTTAAGTATACCAGTGGGTCGCACAGACGTGGCTGGCATGGTTAGATAGTGTGCGTGACATTGACTGCATACATAGCGGCCAGATTTCCCTGGGTCAACAGTACCGACATAAAAGCAAGGATCCCCTTTCGAAATCCTTGCTTGACAACTGGGGCATTCGCAAATACGATCATCTGCAGCAAATGCATCTTCTGTAAATTGAGAGATGAGCTTGAACTTCGGAGGCATGACAGAGATAGTGAAAGTATCAGGGAAGCGGTCTGAAATTACTGGCCCAAGTTGAACAGATTATATATCTGACACCATCCATTTGTCAAATAAATGCATGCTGAATATACCATCATCATATTGTCATTTCAATCACAAGCAACCATACAACCATGAACGGATTAGGATTCACCATCAGAAAGATCTGTCTGAAAGCAGCAAGAAAGCCTCATAGATGGAACCTCATCCGAGTCGGATCCTTTGTCATGCTGAATTGCGGGTGTATTGAATAAATGTGTACATAGTGATACAATCAGGAATGATGAGGGTAGACCTAAGGCGCTTGAAAGATGCACATTCTGATAGCAGGATCTGGCTGTGACATCACTGTCAGCATGAAAAAGAAGAACGAAAGACAAAATCACGCACCTTCCAAGAGTGGAACATGACCGACCTGCAAAACACAAAACAAGATCCTGCACCTTCCCAAGTGTGGTACCCACTGAGAGTGGGATGTGACTAACCCACAAAACAAGACCCTGAAGCTTCCTAGTAAGTGTAGTTTAAATTGCAAGCCCATATTCAGAAGGAGTTCACCTACATAAGACGTTTCCTGAGTCCGGTAATGATCAAGAGGATCCAAGGATTCGTTGTGTCATGCCAGAGGTTGAACCCGCTTAGGTAAGCCTGTGCCCAGACACACGTCGTCGGCAAGTGCATTTTGTTAACTCATTCAATGATACTTCCCCATCTGCACACATCTTTCGCAGTTGTACCAGCCGGTTCAACTTCTCAGCCCTGTCAGTCCACTAATAGTGATTTAGCTGACGGATTACCATTCGGCAGTATTGGCCCCAGCGGATGTCAGTCCATCCTTATCTCAAGCGAGTCATCACTGATCATACCTTTTTAGCTGGGTATCACACACGAGGCTTCACATTCGGTACGTTTGTGCACTTCCGTGCCTCTCTTGACTCCCCGAATGGTTCGTTATTTGTTTTTTTATTTGTCTATCTACTTACTTGTGCCCTGTCGGTCACACAGATTGGTCCTCGTCATTGAATAATCTTGCGAATCAACTCTCCACCCGCTTCGCTCTGCGCCATGTCGGTCACACGTCGGTCCTATTCGATACGTTTGTGCACTTCCGTGCCTCTCTTGATTCTCCAAACGGTTCGTTATTTGTTTTTTCATATGTCTATCTACTTACTTGTGCCCTGTCGGTCACACAGATTGGTCCTCGTCATTGAATAATCTTGCGAATCAACTCTCCACCCGCTTTGCTCTGCGCCATGTCGGTCACACACGTCAGTCCTCATCATTGAATAGTCTTGCGGTTCTACTCTCCACCCGCTTTGATCACCGAGGCGATGCTGAAGACTTGGATCAGGCCATTGCACGTCAGAGGGAAGCGCTGGCTTTGTACCCTGTCGGTCACACAGATCGGTCCAAATACTGCAGTCCTTTCACCAGTAAGTCACTTCACTTCATCAATATCCATTCCTGCGCACCACCACTCATGATTCGAATAATCTGCATGCTCACAGCCCACGCGGTCATTTTCCCTTCTCCGCCTCGCGATCGTCTGGTCCTGGGCATTGCTGCTCTGCATAGCCCATGCGGTCATCTTCCCTTCTCTGCCTCATGATTATCCGGTCCTGTGCACTGCTACTCAACTGCTTGTTGCAGTATTGATCTGTACGTTTGTCTAACATTCTGATTGTTATGTCCTTACTGATGTAGTACTATAGCTTAATTGATGTGTCCTTCCTGATGGATTCAACCTTCACCGAGTCGGAGGTGGATATACCCATCATAGATAATGAATAGATAGCTTACATTTCCATATCATCAATGTCCAAGTCACTGGACGTCTATATAATAAACTGAGCTTGCCGTCTTTCATTCACTCGTGCTTGAGCTCAATGCCAAACCAGAATAAGCCATCTCGTATGTATGTGGCCTATTAGTACTATGGTGCTGACATTATGTTCTAGCACCTCTCGAGGACATTTCTCCGCATATCCTTCGATTATGGAAGATGCGGCAAACCGACAAGCAAATCGTCCAGAATCTGAGAAGTCATTATGATACATCACTTTATGGACTTGGGTAGGTTCAAATTAATTCATGCGCATTGGTGTTGGCTTACTTCAATGTAGGCTTACAAAATTTGTGAAAATACGTATCAGAATGGGTCTTCTCCGCACGCGTCAGCAGCGTCATACTGTTGAAAGCATTCGCGAAGCTATGATAGACCTTCGAGAGATGTATCCTAACACAGGTGCCCGGGAGATGGTCAGTTTGCTCTTTCATGAACATGCCATGAGTGTTTCAAGGTAAGTCGTCTCTAGCTTGTAGTATCATGTTAAATTTCTTTCTTCCTACAGAAATATTGTGATAGCATACTTTTCAAAGTATGAAGTCAACCTCATCCGCCAGCGCAAGGCTCGTAGACTCCAGAGACGACGATTTTGGGCTGCGGGAGTAAATGATTTGTTTGCCGTTGATCAGCACGACAAATGGCTTCGGTTTGGCCTTGCGTTACATACTGGCATTGAACCGTTTACTGGGCGTATTATGTGGATGCAGGTTTGGCACTCAAACCGAAACCCGCAGCTCATCCTAACATACTACCTCGAGACTATCCAAGAGCTGGGTCGTAAGTGTTTTCTTCATGAGCTTTGCAAGTGTTAACCATAATACAATTGACATTGTTTTCACAGACATGCCTATGGTCACCCAGAGTGACCCAGGATCGGAAAATTTCGGTATCGCTAATGCACACACGATGCTCCGTCAATGGCACGATCCGACACCGCAAGGTACCCTACAACATCGCTGGATGCGCACAAAGAAAAATGTCATGCCCGAAATCACATGGTCTCAACTACGGCGCCATTTCACTCCAGGCTTCGAGAATTACTTAGACAGTGGTGTTAGTGCTGGTTGGTATGACTGCAGCAACACTTTGCAACGGTGTGTGATTCATTTCTCATATCCCACTGTCCTTAAAGATGGCTGCAGCTTAATATTTCGATGGATATTCATTCCATGGTTGCAACGCGAACTTGATGGGTACAAGGACCGCATAAACAACACTGCGAAGCGACGTGACCGAAACAAGGTTAACAAATTTCTGATACTGGTGTGGTTTTTGCTTGCTCACTGACATGGCCTACATCTACTTCAAGGTGCTTCCTCATGGCATCCCCAACCTCATTTACAATTCGCCAGATGACTTCGGAGCACTTGATTTCAAGGTGCGTAATATGTCTCTGGTTATTTTGACTTCATTCTGATTTCTATTTAGATCATTCTCGAACCAGGTGCCATCGACCACGTTCGCAATCTCTATATTGATCCCAATCACGCTGTCTTCGAGCTTGTCCCTCGAGACTTTGGTGATTTCTTGCAACAATGTTACGATGAGCTTGGCCGCCCTATTGTTGATCGCCGGTCAGCATGGGATGTTTACTTAAACTTATACCACATAGTCTCTCGGCTTTACGAACAGTTGCCACCACCAGTGGTGCCTTCTGATGATGATCTGGATGATGACTTCTTACCACTCTTGGAAAACCACGAAGATTTGCCATTTCATGACAGAAATGATGGAGCTTTCTATATGGGTGGCGTAGGTGGGGGATTGGGCCTCGGTATGTGACATATGTCTTCTCCATGTGTGGTAACATTGCAAAGACCTGACCTCTTATAGATGAATCTCATTCACGACAGTTGGACATGCTTGCGCAGGACGATGAACCTAATGCACTTTCTCTCATTGAGGATACCAACCTTACCGAGTCTGATCATGCTGGTCTAGTGGTGTGGGAATTTTCTGATGATGAAGATGGACATGTAGCAGATGAATGGTAATTTGGTTGATGTAGGGACCAAAAAATATGACGACAGTTGCAATAAAAGACATTTTGTATGTACTTGATGGACGAGATAACAATACACGAGCTTGTATTTATTATATTTTAACTCTGTCTCTGCGGTTTCCGGAGTCCTGCACCCAAAAATGCTGACAAACAGAGCGCGGTGGTCCTGCTTTCCATACAAATCTGGGTTTGGACTAACCCAACCTGTGCCGTTATTCTGGACAAACAACAACAAAAACATCTTGGCCGCATTCACCTTCACCCCGGCCCCGGATGTCACCAAGGATGACGCTCCCAAGACAATCTACGAGTTTGACGCATCGACGCTCGAAACTGTCGGAACTCCATTCGAAGGGCACACCAATTATGTCACTGGACTAGCACTCTCATTCGATGGCATTCTCCTTGTTAGTGCTTCAAACCAAGACAACAACATCAAGCTCTGGGCTTTCGAATCCCGCCAACTCCTCGCTTCCTTCGACGTTCACAATCCTGGATCCCTAATCCTTTCACCTGATTCGCGCAACCTAGTTTACACGACATGCACTATCATTTTTTCATCTAACTCTGCCATCTCTGAGATAACAGATCACAGGATCTGCATCTGCGATACTCCACCCGACATTCTTGCTCAGGCCCATGTACGCACTCCCCGCACCCATTCACTTTTTGTAGGCTAACATTTCCTTACAGACCATTGCACGCAAAAAGCGAGCCCTCGGTGATCTACTAGATGTGTGTATTTCATCTTTTACTTATTTCTATTTCACCGCTCATCGATAACCATCATTCCAGTCTGATGCAACTCGTGGTCGCCGCAAACCACCAATACATGCCATACCTATCGTGCAGAGACCTCCGCCCACAATAGATCCACAGCAACCCATTTTCGGTCGCCTCAGCAAACTTCTTCGCTTCTCTCACACGAACCCAGTACAACCTCGCGATCCTTTAGATGTGTGTCATTTTCTCTTTCTCTTTCTGCATTTGATACGACACTTGTGTTCCAGTTCTCTGCCATGTCGTCCCTACCCCGTCCTCTCTCGGGGCACACCTCAACTCAGGGACGTTTGCATGTGAATTCTGGCGGGACCGTGAGTTTTCGTTGAACTGTTGTCACATTTTCGACTAATGTCTTTCAGTCTCGATCGTCTGCCACCCCGCCTACCACACTCGCAGCCCGCATACCTCACCCATCATCCTGGTGGCCCGTTCGTGGAGGACATGCGCAGCCCCGCATCGTCGACGTGCCTCACGCGCAGGCTAAAGAGGCACGTTCCGTTCATTTTATCGTTTTATACAATGTCTCATACATGAATTTACAGCGAAACGCTGCAGCGGGTGCTCCCAAAAAGGACGAGGATATCGTACCAGATGAATATCTGGACCCTCCCTCACCGAACCCTAATTCGCAACAACAAGCGACTGCAGTACAGCCTGCCAGCGGAGAGCATGGGGGCGACCGGTCATGTTTCTGCTTCTAGCCCTGTCTGGTTGAATTTTTCGTGTACTTAGTATCATCCCTTCACATTCAGTGTTTTATGGACGTGCGTACGAGACACATCCAACGTCGTACCCTCAACTATGTGTTCTTTATCATCCTGTATGAACATACGCTAGATTAAGTCTACCCAGTGATTCAATTATTTTTGTGCGACGACTTCAGTCCCTCGTGGCCCCTCAAAGACTATACCTCGTGAGTATTCTGTCAACTTCACGAAGATCACTAGTCTCCAGGCCTCGCAAACTACTTTGTCTCCCTCGCATTCCAATACATCCTCCCCGAACTCACCTCCCCAGGCACATTTGACTCCTTCATCTTCTCCTGGGAATTATACCATCATCACGACTATATTTTGCGCACGCAGTACAAGGTTTCTCCTCAGCGTTTCTGACAGTACTGGGAACTTGTTCAAGCGACCTGGGTCACTCCGTTGAGTCGGTGTTTTGTTCATTGAGCGACACTTAAGAGACAAATGCGACAGCGGTTGCAGTGATCTTCGAACCTTTTTGGTGGTCCGTTAGGTTTACAGGTATGATTAGGGCATGCTGCTTTGCAGTATCAATATTAATGCGACTCAGCAGACGTGCACATGAGGCTCTCATTCCAATCCACTAATCATTGTGGAGGGCCGCCACCAGAAAGCTCCTCGCTATCATCGGCACATCTACCAAGGTGTTACTCCTCCACCAAGGTATAACTTCCGACTCTCAACCAGTGAATGATCGAAATATAACCTCCGCGCTGCGGCTCAGCCCTCCGAATGCCCTTTTCGTCAGTCACTTCTCCTCCATCACATTCGTAGTGTTGACGCGCCTAAAATTCAACAGAGGACGCTCCTGTTCGAGCTGTAAGCAATACATCATCAGCAGTTTCCTGCTCCAAAATTGATGTCAGCAAAAACACAGACGGAATATCAAGAAGTGAGAATCAAACAAGGCGACTCAATGAGTGTCTCTGAACTCTGAGTTAAGGTAGGGCAGTTGACCATGTGTTCCGTCAGAAGGACAAGCATACTTGTCATCACTCTAGTGAGGCACTGCCTTTGCCAAGGCTGTGATCCGAGAAGCGAGGAGAAGTGAGTAGGAAGAATTCAGGGTGCGGCAGTGCAACTAGAAGTTGAGGCATGCGGAGGGGGCGTGTTAGTATATATATGCAAGGCGGCGTTTGAAGCTCACAACGTTCTCACATTCTACATTTCATCGGTCTTCAGATTCTTCGCTGCTAACCTCTCGGTAATACTATATTCTGATCTGAAATTGCAGCGCAGATGAACTGAGGTTTGGTTTTACCAGGAGACATATCTACGACAACCGCTGCGGATATCAGGTATACAGTACAGTGACACCAGTGCGAGCTCACCTTGGCCCCGTTGAACACACCCTGCCTGGACTTGACTACATCACTGGTAGTAATGGCTTCTACATCGAAAGCAGCAGCCACAAAATTGATTCTGAAACCATCGATGACTTCGAAAGGTTACGAATATCCAGTTAAATCCATATCCTATTTTCAAGACGGCCAGTGAATGATTGGCGGATCTGACGACTGCACCGCTCGGAAATGGGATCTGACGACAGGCAAGGAGATTGAGGGAGCACGGGACGTTTGCGAGGAGAGTATATGGGCCGTGGCGGTGTCCAGGGATAGTCGATGGGTTGTGACTGGTGGTGGAAATTGGGAAGGGGAATGTGCAGAGCTGAAAGTCTGTGAAGTTGAGACAGGGATTTCGAAAAACCTTCAAGGCCACTCAGATATTGTCTGCAGCATTGATATATCTGAGGACAACGCGCTGCTGGCGAGCGGGTCATTGGATGGAACAGCGCGGATATGGAACTTGGAGACTGGCAAGCTCTTGGCTGGTCCGTTCAAGACCATTGCTTGGGTGGGCGCAGTTCGATTCTCGACGGACTCGAAAAAGCTTGCAGTCATTTCAATCTGGGGGATGTGTCTCGAGGTCTGGGATGTCCGATTACAGAAATTGGACAGGAGGATTGGGAATCAATTTGAAGATGGTAGATCGCAGTATAACCCATCCGCGCCAATATTCTGGACAAACAAAAACAAAAATATCTTGGCTGCATTCAGCTTCACCGAGGATGACTCCAAGTATGACACGGACGAGGCCAAGGCGATCTATGAGTTTGACGCATCGACGCTCGAAACTGTCTGAACTCCCTTTGAAGGGCACACCGAACTTGTCACTGGTCTGGCACTCTCATTTGATTGTTCCCTCCTTGCTAGTTCTTCACACGACGACTCAATCAAACTGTGGGCTTTTGAGTCCCGACAACTCCTCGCTTCCTTCGATGTTCAGAACCCCGTTACCCTTATCCTCTCACCCGATTTGCGCAAACTAGCTTACACGACATACACCAAAGTCTCCTCGATTGAAGACAAAGATCACAGGATCTGCATCTGTGATATTCCACCTAACATCTTTACTCGAGCTCGGGCCCGTGTAAGCAATCCCGCAAACATCCAACTTCCGTGTGCTGACATTCCCTTACAGACCATTGTGCGCAAAAAGCCAGCCCTGGCCCTCAGTGATCCACTAAATGTGCGTATTTGATCATTTGCTCATTGCAGTCATTCATCGTTATCATTCAGCCTGATGGGACTCGTTGTTTGGTTGCCGGGTGTCGGAAGCAACCAATACATATCACACCTGCAGTGCACCCTGCGCCTACAGTAAACCCGCAGCAATCCTCTTTCTGCGCTTCTCTCCTCGCACGAACGCATTACGGCAAAGTCGGAATGATCAACCTCGTGATCCTTTAGATGTGAGTCTCTTTCTCTTATCTCTTTCGCATTCGATTGACATTTGCAGTCCCATACCATATTACCCTTGCCTCTCAGTCGCACTCCATCTCCTCCCTTGCCCGGTGGCAGGGCCTTTTTCAATCATGTTCGATCATCAGTAAGGGGGAAGCAAATGGCCTACGAACCACAATGAACACCTGCAAAAACTGTGAATGTTCCTCTCGGACAAGCCACATATGTTCGTTGTTTACAATTCCAGTGGGTTTGTGAGTTCTGACGGTTTCATTTCTAGGCCGATGTTGTTGGTGTGGACGACGGAGAACAACCATACGTTCTCTTCTTTTGTCTCAGCTGGTTCCAGAAAAAGAAGAAGAAGGAAGTTCCGCAGCCGCCGGTCTATGATGACGAGCTTGAGGATGACGAAGAGGAAGACGTTCCTGATCCAGTCACAATGCCTCCTCCCAGGTATACCAAATCCATTCGTTCATAAATTTAATTCACTCGTGTGGTCTATCAGAGTTCAGCACAAAGACATCAACATGACAACTTTCGCTAGTCAGTCGCAGCTAGAGGCAGGACCATCCGCCTTGCAGCAACCAACCACTTAGAGGCACAGGCTTTTCGTACACCTCATCTGTTGAGCTTTATTCTGTTGAGTCTTGCATGCGTGAGCGCTTCGTGACACGCTCTGCCGTTTTCTCGTACGTCTCTGGCTTTTGCATCAACATCTATGACTGTAGCTGGCATTTCGCTTTGTATCTATTCGCTCTTGATAAGTGCAGCCTGGCTTACATGTGTTTGAATATGAGCAGTCACCAGTGGAACCGATCCGAATAATCCTTGCATTCAGTCACCACCTCATATCTTACCACTAGCTCGCCTGAGAGCTGCTGAACGACTCCAGCATGGCCCTGACGAAAATGATAATGACATCCTTCGATCTCCCGCCAACACGTTTCTCATATGCAGGCTGCCCTTGATGATACTTACTTGTGTACAGCAACCTTTCGGTCAACTGACAGATCTTGTGTTGACAGTCTGTACGTGGCGACCCCATGCACAGGTCCTGCTCTCCATCGATGGTATACAACGTGCTGACGCTAATCACTCGAAGTTGCGAAAGGTCGTGCCCATGTGAGTGGAACGTCGCATCCATGCGTCAAATTCAACACTATTGGACAAATCCAATGATCCCACAACAGAATGTTCAGCGAATAAGATAAGAGTCAGCACAGTCTCGTCGAAGTATGACATCTGCCCCACTCATTCCTCATCCTCAAAATGCAGGACTTGCGCATCCTCGTCTACAGGTACATCCCTATATCCACGTTTGGCGCGGTAGCCCATCGATAGAGATTCCAGGCTTGACGCTATATATCCGAACGCGATGCCTGAAAGCCCGAGAAGGAACCATGGTACAGATGCCAGCATAGCCATCACACCCAACCCTGACACATGCGAATAGTTGCCTCCGGCTAATGACCTTGCATCAGCCTGGTGTTAAGCCTCAGTCGTACATCAGATCCCGGACCTTGGACATTGCGGCAGCGGACATAGAGAGCATGTTTCGAGTAACGATCATTGCACACTGATTCTCATACCGTTCTCGGCCTGTCAAAATCTGGATATGGGGCAGGTCGTTGCGTCTGAAAGAGATCAGAGCGTGATCAAGGCCAAAAAAAAAGGTCGATGCCGACAGGTCACGGTCGTGTGGGTTAGTGGGTATCAGCCTTGGATACTTGAGAATGTCTCAGCGATGGAACAAGGAAAGGTGGTACCGTCTCCGTGTTGTCTCCTTACAATGTTGACAACGCCTCCGCTGGTAAAACAGAGAAACGAGCGAGCAACGAAAAAAGGCGAATGCTAAAAGGCTGAATGTTCAACATATCCGGACTATCCACGCAGGTGGGAAATAGAAACGAGATTGACGCCCAGGAATTTGCTGTGGGAGGCCGTGAGTCTATAAGAGAGCACATCTTGCACTCACATTCTCCCTCACTATCATTGATAGCGTATCGGTAATGTCAAATCTCACTTGAACTTCCAGTGCGGATGAACTGACAATCAGCTCTAAGCAAAATACTCGTCAGGGATCTTGAAAATAACTATCATCTTCCGGCCCACATCACACGAGGAGGGCTCACACAGGTGCTGCAAACACATACCAAGAACACCCTGCCCATACTTGGCTACTTCACTAGCGGAGACGTAGTGATGGCTTCTACAATGAAAGCAGCAGCCACGAAATCGATTCTGGCGCCATCAATGACTTTGAAGGGTCATGGAAATTGGATTGAATCTATATCCTATTTTCCAGACGGCCAGCAAATGATCAGTGGATCTTACGACTGCACCGCTCGGCGATGGGATTTGAACGAGGGCAAGGAGATTGAGGAAGTGCGGGATGTTTGCAAGGAGGGGGTATGGGCAGTGGCGGTATCAAGGGATAGTCGATGGGTTGCGACTGGTGGTGGAGATCGCAAACGTGTAGAGCTGAAAGTGTGTGAGGTTGAGACAGGGATTGTGAAAAACCTTCAAGGCCACTCAGGGATGATCGACTGCATTGATATATCCGAGGACAACACGCTGCTGGCAAGTGGGTCGGATGAAACAGTGCGGATATGGAACTTGGAGACTGGCAAACTTGTGGCTGGTCCATTCGAGTGCGAAGAAGGGGTGGGCACAGTTCGATTCTCACCAGACTCGAAAAAACTCGCGGTCGAGTCAGATACGGGGAAGTGTTTGGAGGTCTGGGACGTCCAATTACAGAAATTGGATAAGAGGATCGGGAATAGATCGTACAGTGGAGGATTCTCATCGCCGATATTCTGGACAAACAAGAATCCAAACATCTTGGCCGCATTCAGCTTCACTGAGGATGACGACGCCAAAACAATCTACGAGTTTGACGCATCGACACTGGAAACTGTCGGAACTCCCTTCGAAGGGCACACCGAGTTTGTCATTGGTCTAGCACTCTCATTTGATGGTGCTCTCCTCGCTAGCGCTTCGAACGACGACACCATCAAGCTGTGGGCTGTCGAGTCCCGCGAACTCCTCACTTCCTTCGACGTTCAGAATCCTCACACCCTTATCCTCTCACCCGATTCGCGCAAACTAGCTTACGCGACATACATTAAAGTCCCTCCCTCCTACCCGGCCTTAGCTTATCCAACCTTCACAGACCACAGGATCTGCATCTGCAATACTCCACCCGACGTTCTTGCTCAGGCCCGTGTACGTACTCCCCGCACCCATTCACTTTTCGTATGCTAACATTTCCTTACAGACCATTGCACGTAAAAAGCGAGCCCTGCGTGATCTACTAAATGTGAGCATTCCATCTGTTACTTATTTCATCACTCATCGATTACCATCATTCCAGTCTGATGCAACCCGTAGTCGCCGCAGACCACCAATACATGCCATACCTATCATGCAGAGACCTCCGCCAGATCAACAGCAACCCATTTTCGGTCGCCTCAGCAAACTTCTTCGCTTCTCTCACACGAACCCAGTACACCATGACCAACCTCGCGATCCCTTAGATGTATGTCTTTTTCTCTTCCTTATTCTGCATTTGATCTGACACTTGTGTTGCAGTTCTCTGCTACGTCGCCCCTACCCCGCCCTCTCTCGGAGCACACCTCAGCTCAGGGACATTCATATATGAACTCTGACGAGAACGTGAGTTTTCGTTAAACTGTTGTCGCATTTTCGACTAACGTCTTTCAGTCTCGATTGTCTGCCACCTCACCCATCACGTTCGCAGCACGTATACCCCACCCATCATCCTGGTGGCCTGTTTTTGGTGGTCACACGCAACCACGCATCGCTGATGTTCCTCTTGCGCAGGCTAAAGAGGCACGTTTCGTTCATTTTCTCCTTTTATACAAAGTCTCATTCATGAAATCACAGCGCAACGCCACAGCGGGTGCTCCCAAAAAGGACGAGGATATAGTTCCCGATGAATATCTCGACCCTCCCTCACCGAACCCTGATTCGCAACAACCAGCTACTGCAGTACTACCTGCCACCGGAGAGCATGGGGGCGACCGGTCATGCTTCTGCTTCTAGCATTGTCTGACTAAACATTTCGTGTGCTTTAATATCATCTCCTCGTTAACAGTCGCAGTCAACTTTCACTATGCTTGTTTTAGTATATATCCTCTGTAACTGATTGTTTCACTCATGTATTAATCAGCGATATTGCCGCATTTCCCAAATTCCACTAGAACATGAACTTCCTCTTCTCCTCATGTCATCCTTGGGCTTGTTGACGTTCCCCCCCGCAAAATCAGCTTGGTGTGATGCCTCAGCCATACATCGAATATCAGACCTCAGGCATCGCGGTAGCGGACTTGGAGAGCAGGTCTCGAGTGAGGGTCATTGCGCAATAGTGCTCATTCCATTCTCGGCCTTTTCAATTCTGAGTATGGGCACGTTAATTCTGAGTTGCAGCATCAGAGCATGATCAAGGGGGGACTGATCGATGCCAAGAGGGCGTTTAGGTTGGTGGGTGTCAGCCTTGGGAACTTGAAAATGTGGGACGAGGAAATATGTTAATAGCAAACAAATGCTCGCACCTTCACTAGCGAAACCAAAAATGAGCGAGCAATGAAATAGAGGTGAATGTTAAAGGCCGAATGGCGGACCATCCACGCAGGTGGGACATAGAAACGAGATTGACACCCAAGCACAGGAACTTGCTGTGGGAGGCTGTGAGTCGATAAGAGAGCATATCTTACATGACAGCTGCACTCACATTGCAGAATTTCACCCTCACTATCATTAATAGCGTGTCGGCAATGTCAAATCTCACTTGAATTTCCGGCGCGAATAACTGATGATCAGGGCTCAGCATCAAGAACCTTAAAAAGAACTATCAACGTAAGGCCTACTAGCGGAGCAGAGTTCACACAGGTGCTGCAAACACATACCAAGAACGCCCTGCCCGTACTTGGCTACTTCACCAGCAGAGACGTAGTGATGGCTTCTACAACGAAAGCAGCAGCCACGAAATCGATTCTGGCGCCATTAATGACTTTGAAGGGTCACGGAGATTGGATTGAATCTATATCCTATTTTCCAGACGGCCAGCAAATGATCAGTGGATCTTACGACTGCACCGCTCGGCGATGGGATTTGAACGAGGGCAAGGAGATTGAGGAAGTGCAGGATGTTTGCAAGGAGAGGGTATACGCAGTGGCGGTATCAAGAGATAATCGATGGGTTGTGACTGGTGGTGGAGATGACAATCGTGCAGAGCTGAAAGTCTGTGAGGTTAAGACAGGGATTGTGAAAAAACTTCAAGGCCACTCACGGAGAATCACCTGCATTGACATATCCGAGGACAACACGCTACTGGCGAGTGGGTCATTTGATAAAACAGCGCGGATATGGAACTTGGAGACTGGCAAGCTCGTGGCTGGTCCATTCGAGTGCGAAGATTGGGCGGGCGCAGTTCGATTCTCAACAGACTCGAAAAAACTCGCAGTCGAGTCACATACGGGGAAGTGTTTGGAGGTCTGGGATGTCCAATCACAGAGATTGGATATGAGGATTGGGAAAATATTGTACGGTGTATTCTTCCCATTTGCGCCAATATACTGGACAAACAAGAACAAAAACATCTTGGCCTCATTCAGCTTCACCGAGGATGACGACGCCAAAACAATCTACGAACTCGATGCATTGACACTGGAAACTGTCGGAACACCCTTCGAAGGTCACACGAGACTTGTCACTGGTCTAGCACTGTCATTCGATGGTGTTCTCCTTGCTAGTTCTTCCCTTGACGACACCATCAAGCTCTGGGCTGTCGAGTCCCGCGAAATCCTCGCATCCTTCGACGTTCAGAATCCTTGGTACCTTATCCTCTCACCCGATTCGCGCAAACTAGCCTACACGACATACACCGTTGTTTTTTCATCTAACTCTGCCCTCCCTGATACAACAGATCACAGGATCTGCATCTGCGATACTCCACCCGACATTCTTGCTCAGGCCCGTGTACGCACTCCCTGCACCCATTCACTTTTCGTATGCTAACATTTCCTTACAGACCATTGCACGCAAAAAGCGAGCCCTCAGTGATCTACTGAATGTGTGTATTTCATCTTTTACTTATTTCTATTTCGCCGCTCATCGATAACCATCATTCCAGTCTGATGCAACTCGTAGTCGCCGCAAACCACCAATACATGCCATTCCCATCGTGCAGAGACCTCCGCCCACAATAAATCCACAGCAACCCATTTTCGGTCGCCTCAGCAAACTTCTTCGCTTCTCTCACACGAACCCAGTACACCATGACCAACCTCGCGATCCCTTAGATGTATGTCATTGTCTCTTTCTCATTCTGCATTTCATCTGACACTCGTGTTCCAGTTCTCTGCCACGTCGCCCCTACCCCGTCCTCTCTCGGGGCACACCTCAACTCAGGGACGTTCGCATGTGAATTCTGGCGGGACCGTGAGTTTTCGTTAAACTGTTGTCACATTTTCGACTGATGTCTTTCAGTTTCAATCGTCTGCCACCCCACCCACCACATCTGCAGCCCGCATACCCCACCCATCATCCTGGTGGCCTGTTCGTGGCTGGTCATGCGCAAGCCACGCATTCGCCGACGTCCCTCTTGCACAGGCTAAAGAGGTACGTTTCGTTCATTTTCTCTGTTTTATACAAAGTCTCATTCATGAAATCACAGCGCAACGCCTGCAGCGGGTGCTCCCATAGAAGGACTGAGGATATAGTACCCGATGAATATCTCGACCCTCCCTCACCGGACCCTGATTCGCAACAACAAACTACTGCAGTACAGCCTGCCACCGGAGAGCATGGGGGCGACCGGTCATGTTTCTGCTTCTAGCTTGAACATTTCGTGTACTTTAACATCATCCCCTCACATTCGGTGTTTTCATGGACATGGGTACGAGACACATCCAACGTCGTTTTCTCCGCTGTGTCCTTTATCATCCTGTTTGAAGATACACTAGCATAAGTCTACCCAGTGATCCAATCATTTTTCTGTGCGACGCCCTCAGTCTCTCGCATCCCTCAAAGACTATGCTTCTTCCGTCAACTTCACGAAGATCACTTACTTGTCTCATGGCCCCGCCGGTGGTTGGTACACCTCTTTTGGCGAGAAACTCACGGTTAAGGCAACTCGTCGTTCCCGGATGGGAATGGCATATCTCACCATCAATCAATCATACATTGTCAATCACGATACTCGGACCACATGGTGGAAGAAACCAATACTCACCTCACGATATTTATAACCTGTTCAAAACCCATCCTGTTTCACACAAAGAACAGCCTGCAGCGCAAATAAGCAAGACTCCATTTATGTAAAGTATAAATCAAATATTAAGTTAAATCCTATCCTGTCATACTATATACACACGTCTACTTCTGCCGCCTTGGCAGAAGCAGACTACGTCTGAACGATGTTCCGCTATAGCCTGGCTATGTGGTCATCGGTTGATTCTTCTTCTGCGAATGCTACAGTCGTGGGTGCTCTAGCAGGTCGGGTCGACCAATATCCGTGGGCATATGAACGCCCTGTTGCAGCACGGATAATGATTATCAGTTGCGCAATACCCTGGTTCAAGAACACAAAACTAGCATCAGGTGCACAGGTAACACAAATTTCGTCTGCTTACCTGCACTTGGCCAATAGACAGGAAGCATATAGTAGTGATGGCGTTTAAATGTAGAGCAAAGGCGACTATGAAAACGATGGCAAAGATGGTGTATGCCATGACGGACTCGACGATAATGAGGACGAGGGTATCGTAGAGTCTGGAATCATATTGTTCCACGATCTCCTTCATCTTTCTTCGCATGTCGAGCAAACGATACGCCACAAGGATGGTATATATCACGTTGAGTCCCACTTGGATACCCAGGTAGGCGGGCTCGATGTTGATATCATAGAACGCTATTCCGGTACTCGCCTCCACCTGGATATAAACAGACAGTCCTGTTCAAGATGTTAGTGGCTATTAGCTCTGGTGAATGAAGGAATTCACCGATCATGGCAAGATAGAGTGTGATCATCGGGATTGTCACGTATTTTGCCCAATTCCATATCGCGAAACACCGGTGAAGCTAAGGATATAGGGCATCAGACTTGCATGAGCCCGTGTAGCAAACGATTTGGCTCACGAGCAGAGCTTGCATGAACCACTCCTGGACGTGGCCACTAGACGAAGCGTTAGCAATTGAGGTTTGGGGGTGGAGACGCCCTTACGTTGAAAGTGCCAGAATGTTGATAGGGTAGGCCATTTCGTCCTCGATGAGCGCGAGCGGACCACCAGGTGCGTTACGAAGGTCTATCCAGATCATCTCCGTGTATTTTGCGTTCGCAGAGACGCTTAATGTCCTCAATACGAACGTGATGATAACATAGAAAACAAGTGCGGGACGATTATTCGCGATCTTTCCCCCGTGTTGAGGCCGTCGCATGAGAGCAAGGCAGCATTGTACGGTAAGGAGAAAGAATATGCCTATTGCGACAAAGTAAGTCTACTGTCAGTTCGTACCAGTCGAGAGACAACACACCGTAGGTTGCACACCCTAACAACATCCCAACGAGACGAGATCGTTCAATCCATAGATCTGTGTTTTGAGAGTAGAGCAGCATCATGGTGCAGAACTTGGCCACTAGTGAGGTGAGGTGAGGTGAGGTGAGGTTGAGAGATAGACCGAGACCAAGTGACCGAGGCGGCCTATGGACTCCGGCAAGTGAACAGAGTTTCACCGAACAGATAGAAACCTGCTATATAGCATCAGGTCGAGGAAATGACCCTGGGGAGGAGGGTTGCAGGGCTTATAAGGATTTGACGGCAGTGAGCCAATATGTCCCGATGTAGTAGCTAGTAGCGCACGATGTGCAGCATGGTCATTGGTCAGGCTGGGACCATTCGAACAATCGGTAGTAGGCCTTCTCATGAGAGTGCGGAAATGTATGAAGCTCATCCGAGTCCACTTTCAAGCGGTATAATTCAGAAGTTGATGCTGATACTGGACTCATCTGCAAATCGATTCTGTTGTCAGGCGATTCCTAGGGGCGTATTAAGATAGATTATATGCCATCACGATGTTAGGGCTCAAGCTGATAACAACCAAGGCACACTTGGCACAGGACAAGACGTGAAAATTATGACACGTGGGAGAATCAGTGGTTCCAAGTGATGCCAACTTTTTCTCACGGTTGACTCCTTCCATGGACCATGAAAGCAAAACAGGTTTACTACGCAGGGCGACTGAACCCTGTTGTCCATGGAATGATTAAATGTCGTCTAAGACTCGCCAAGTTATGGGTTTTCTTGAGCGTTAGCGTTGCCCTATCCCCGACTCGGAGTCGGAGTGCTAGTCATATCCCAGAACACGCCAGGAGAGTCTGAAGGCGCCAGGTACAGTGTCTGTCGCTACTACCAATGGCACCCCCTCTGTCACCTTTCCTCATGTCGCGCAGCTGGGGCCGGGAAACCCCTCATACTCTCTACGGTCCTGTCAAACCTGGGCCAGAGTCAAGGTGCCTCACTTTGCAATTGGGGTAAGTACTTGAAGGGTTCGTCAATGGGAATGCTATGACAGGTACTACTGTGATGTCCCGGTG
Source organism: Suillus occidentalis (assembly GCA_016628085.1). Taxonomy (NCBI): domain Eukaryota; kingdom Fungi; phylum Basidiomycota; class Agaricomycetes; order Boletales; family Suillaceae; genus Suillus; species Suillus occidentalis. The sequence continues at coordinate 92,912 of JABBWB010000057.1, forward strand.
TGCGCTCATTCCACGATTTGTCGCACTTGGAACATTATCAGCTAAACTCGTACCTAGCTAACAGGTGTGCGGCGTTTGCTCATACCGTTGGTCACAATCACAACGTTCTTGCGAGGAACTGATAGCCGTATCTCCCCCTTAGTCTCCCCCTAGACGAATCAGCACAAACCATAGACAAATGACAATAGTCTCTCTTTCTTATCTCCCTCGAGGCCCCTTCTTTTTTACCTGGAGCTTTAGGTCTATCTCCGCGATCACTCGATCGACGAATTACGCTTTTTCGCGGAATTCAAATTGATCACCAGGTCATAGGCTTTCCCCGAGGGACCTACTGGGACCTACCGCGCTATCTATTCTCGTGATTGTGAGTTCGTGCATATCTTCTGGCGACTACTCACACGCCTGGCCTGCTTAGAAGAAAGTTGACCCAAAAATCATCTTTGATCAAATTCTAGAAGCGTTGGATTACACGTACAGAATCATGCTTCGGTCCGATCTCATGAATATTGCATAACAAACTTTGTTCACGAGGCTTCAATGCGCCAAACAAGATCTGGATATATAGCAAGTTTGGTCGTTAGGTTTCGCATGCGAAATTCCTCATATAGCACTGCTTCTAACTTTCTATCCTTGCGCGAGCCTCTCTTGCTCTCCATCACACAATACAGCTTATCTTGCCTACTTCCGTCTTACAACGGATGTCAGTTTCCACCCCGTGTCCATCGTGGACCGAAAATAAGAAAAATCAAACGCCATGCGCAGTGGCTCGGGAGGTGGATAACGAGTGCTTATATTCATGTAAGCCCTTCTTAATGATTTCATCTGTCAGCGTTTAAATTACTCTAGACGCTGTCATGTCACCTCCCTCTTCTGAGCAAGCTTTTATCCCGAGCGGGTCGAATGTGACTGCATGCACATGGTACGCTCTCAGTACACGCGCATGACTTGGTCAATAACGGTGTCATGATAATCAGCTCCTGGGCGAGTTACAACTTGTTTAGCGCCTGTATGTTCTGTGCTTCTTCGTCACCGTCACTAGTGAGGTACGTCTTCCAAGGTTATCAGATATATATGAGCCAACATAGCACAGTTGGGATGAGTGGACAGCCAATTGCCCTACAAACCTAACATCGACAACAACGTGAGTTTCCAATGGCACGACATGGTCCCCGATGATCTGATCTAAATAAAGATACTTCCCTTCGAATGCGGGAGTAACGCTGCCTTCCAATACCTCGATACCTTGTTACGCGGGCTACAATCGTACGTCCAAAAATCACTGATCACTAAGCCACCCTTTCATTAGGACTGTCTCACAGCTCGCAGCTGGCCAAATGGGACATTTAGCGCAGTGGCTGCATCTGATATAGCCACCATATGTATGTCTACTCTGGTGAAGCCACGAACACAAATTGACTTCAATAAGCATACTCCGATCTGACAGGAGCCGCTGGTTCCTGCTCTCCATCAAGCTCCCATAAAACCCCAGTGGGTGCGATCGTTGGCGGAGTCGTTGGGGGAGCCGTTCTGCTGCTTCTGGTCTGTGGTTGTGTCCTGTTCGTCACACTTCGCAGACGCAGAAGGGCAAAATCCTCCCCTGAAATTACTCGGTCGGACAGCCCACACCTAGACGAGAAATCAGCCAAGGACGTGTATCTGTCTCCTTCGAGTCCACATGATTCATCATCTTTACCGGAATCTCTTAAGACAGCTTTGGCTGTTGATTCTGGGGGAGAGCCTGTGCGGGCGGGAAATGCAGATGTGCGTCCAGTTGCAGCATTGGCTCTGGGACCGGCAATCGACGATACTCCGGCGCATGGTATTGGTAGTACTTCTGTTTCTGATTCAGACATAGCACCGCGTGGACACGTTTTTCGAGCGCTTGGCGTTAGCGCGGGGGCAGATCACGCGGCACCACGAGGACACGTTTCGGATGGGCACCTAGTCACAAGTCAAGATCTTCGAGCGCCCGGCGTTAGCGCGGGGGCAGATCGCATAGCACCACGAGGACACGTTTCAGCTGGGCACTCAATCACAAGTCAAGACCTTCAAGCGATTGGCGTTAGCGCTGGGGCAGGTCAGACTGGAACGGCGATCTCTGAACTGCGCACTCCTCTGCGGGTGCAGTCTACCGCAGCAGGGGTTTGTGCAGGGGCATGAGATCACGGTTCCAATTGTCAAACAAGAGATTTCAAGCGCGCCCTTGAAAGCAGGACATAGTGGTGGCGCAATTATTCATGCGCACCATCCATCGCAGGGAGTGTCCATCCCCAGTCAGTACGGCGCACTGCAAGCACAACCCACTGGGCTTCACGTTCTAGATGGGCCCTCAGTCCCGAGTCAGCAAGATGTGCAAGAAATCGACGTCCACGAGGAAGCGCATCATGGTGACAGGGCGATTTCTGGCATGTGCTATCCCTCGCAAGGGCGGTCTACCGCGATGGAGTCTACAGAGGAACGTGATGTGGCAGTTCCAATTATCAAACAAGCGATCGCAAGCGCTCCTCAGAAGGTGGATGTCACCGCGTCTCCTGAGTGCCACTCATCGCGGGAGCTGGACTGCGCAGAAGAACCTAGAGATAACCAACTGTCCCTCGCTCCAGCGTCAGAAGTGGAGCGGTCTCTTTTTTCATCGCGGGAGCTGGACTGTGCAGAAAAACCTAGAGATAACCAACTGTCCCTCGCTCCAGCGTCAGAAGTGGAGCGGTCTCTTTATTCATCGCGGGAGCTAGAGTGTGCAGAAGATGACATGGAGTGTGAAAACGCCTCTGTAAGTATTATCAATCCGATGTCTTGGACAATATCATTCATCGCCTCCAGACAAGCAACTTTTGCATTGAGGCTGCCCCACTCGAGGCTGAAGAAGTCGGAAATCTCTTAACAATGCTTTACATTGAAGATAGCCCGCCCATGGAGATGATTTCTGGTGACTCTACGGATCTCAAAACGGTGTCTCAAGCAGAGGCAGAGGCCGTACAAGCTCTCCTGATTTCAGATACGCGTGACAGCGCATCGATGCCCATGGCTCGTACAGTCCCGAGATCATCTCTCCCATATATTGAGACAAGGAAAGCACCTGTATCTGAGGACCTGGTAAGTCTTTGTTGTCAGTACGCTGAGAAGATTACATGGTCATCGGGTGTCATACTCAGGTCAAGCGTGTGGTATACACGTATCTGATGGATCCCTCGACAAAGAAGAATGTACCTTCTTTGCGTACCCATGGCTTGAAGCTGTGAGTGATGCTTCGTCCATTGTCACATAGCTCAAGACTGCATGACTTTTGTACAGCGACTTGCTGTTCATTATGGATCTCACTGGTAGCCAGCAACCATACATCGACTCGGTCAAATCATCCATTAATTCTATTTGCGCGGAAATACTAGGATCGGATCATGTGAATTCAGCCCAGGCAGGCGATCTTCGCGTTGCATTTATTGGGTTCCGCGATCATCCGCCCCAGGATGATTCTTTCGTTACCCGCGAATGGGACTTTGTGTCGGATCTCACTCGGATTCATACAAACTTACGAAGTCTTCCTGGCGCCGATGGGGGTGGAGATGGGCCAGAAGCTGTAACGGCAGCTCTGGCTCGAGCTTTGACGATGAGGTGGAGGAATGACTGCAACAGGGTCGCTGTGTTAGTATCGGATGCTCCGCCCCACGGTATTGGATCTCAGGGCGATTACTGGCCCCACGGTGTACCGGGTGGTGAGAACTAATTACCATTCCATCGTGGTGAACTTTGTGATTCTGAATGCATGTATACTTCCAGTTCCGGACCCTCTTGATCTGGCGAGAGAGATGCTCAAGAACAAGATCACCTTAGTGCGTGTTTCTCCTTCCAATACATTTCAGCTGTCGACATGTATGTATCTTTTAGCACTTCATCGCATGCGAACCAAGCTTGAGTCACTTTCATGTAAGAACATACCAAAGTTCATGATAAACGTGATCATTTGATCTTTTTACCCAGAACGCGCTTGATTTTTACCGTGGTTTGACCCGCATAACGGCGTAAGTCTCCTACAGTAACAAACGATCAATTTGACTGATATCGATTGACTCAAGGGGGATTGTAGTCCCACTGCTCGACGCCAGGGTCATGTCAACCTGCATCATCGGCTCTTCTCTCGAAAGCCTCGCGATCCAAGATCTCATCGATGAATACAGGAAAACTATTGATGAGTTGGTTGCTTCACGAGAACCCTCGTTGGTGGTGAAATACCTCCATGCCCTGATGCGCGTCAGAGGCCGGACAGCCGATCAGCTGATCATGGAGAACATTTATGCCATGTCTGATGATAGGAAGGAGAATGTGGATATTTGGTCATCGGCTCGTAGCCTCGCTGATGCGAAGGCTAGATTGAAGGTGAGCTTGTGACGATTCCCTGGGCTGGGACTTGTGTATTCACGATATTCGTGTTAGTATCACTAGGTGGATGGGTATACATGAGAGCAGTGCTAAGCGTAAGATTGTGTAGGATATGTTTAAGAGTGGGCTGCGATCTTGATACAGAATTCTTGATGTAACGACATGCAGATAATGACAGTGACGAGGGGTCTTGCGAATATTAGACAGTAGGCTTGAACACGCTGGATCGGGTGGCCAGAATCGAAATAACTGGGAGAGATACACTGGTAATTTGGTGGGGCTACTGCCATTGGACCGCAAGAGGGAGGAATGGGGCTAGGTATCAGCAATGAATGTCAGTAAGCGAAAGATTATAGCCATAATGGCGATGCATGGTGTAAATGAAGAAATATAGGTAACACAACATAGAGTACGCAGAAAGAAGTCCTACATAGAACACGGATGAAACTGAGGGGTGATATTTCGCACTCGTGGTGACCTGACCACAGAAATAGGGGACAACCTGCCCATTCAAGCAATCTGTGACTCGCGCACTCCGTCAGCTCGACTTGATGCGAGGATGCCGCATGTGTACACAACAAAGATTGCGAAAGTTACAAGAACCCTAACAAGAATATGAACAAGGAAGCAATATTAATAGACATGTATCAATTATACATACAAAATAACCCAAGCAAAGACTTCTAACGCGATAAGTTGACCGCAATACACGAAAATGCTCTGGGTGCTAGGAAGATACATAGCGAGCGATGAGTAATAGGAAGATGTACCAACTTGCGATTCAATTGCACACTGAGAGTGGCAGTGATACTTGCAGCGCCTGCGGTCCAGAAGACCCATGTTAGACACAGGCTACAGCGAGTCGATCAGCAAGATCGACTGATTCAGAAGGAGGTCTACGTACGAGATATGAGAAGCCACACTGCACAAAACACTGTCTGGAGGAGGAAAGTCGAGGAACATGCGGTGACCAGAGAATGCGATCGTCCATATCGAAGTGAACAAGAGAAATCGAGTGCAGTCTCGTCCGGCTAGACTGTAATAGTTATGGTGGATATTAAATTGTGACGTGAGCCAGGCTGAGATCGCAAACTGTCGCAAGGGGTCATTATTTTACCGTTGAAATAAAATGTGCACATGCCTCGATGATACCAAAGAAAATAACCAATGAGAAGACAACTGAAATACGGAATATAGCCGACTGAGTAAAGCACGACTGGTACAGAGGATATATACTCACTCTTGTGTCCCCTTCGTATATGGGCGTCCAAATTCACCCCACGAGGCAACTGAACTGGCTGAGGAGTAATGATATTATTGGTATTAGGGTATCGAGGCTGCGGATTTACTAGGATTTCTAGCTGTGATTGCAATCGCGACAGCTATGAAAACGCAAGGTAAGGCACGCGCAAATGCTGCTGAATCAAACGATCACCTCTCTGCGGAGAATTCATTTGAGAAAGTATCAGTTTGCTTACGAGCGGAAACTCACAGAGCATGTTCATTCTCTATTTTCTGAATCCTAGAAAGCAGACCTTCTTCAACCACGCGAGATATTCTAGAGTCGAGGTCTGCGTAAAGTTTGTGGGTACGAAGCTTTTCACGAAGGCGACTACATTCTGCTTTTTCGCGCTCGCTCTGATCTTGAAGAACTTTGATTCGCTGGAGGAAAGCTAGGGCAGCTCGAAGTGGAATGTGCTAAAAATACCGCAAATAAGAAACAGCAAGTACCAGTATACGCCGCGCGATGAAAAGGACGCACAGAATTAGAATCACCCGATTGGGCTTTCAGCCATTCCTGCACCTCGGTAATTGCTTTGGCAACTTCCGCGTCGGATGTGTCGTCGCTTGAGACTAGTGACATATGGTGAAGGAGACTAGCATGCCGGTCGTCGGTAGGATCTTGTTCAACATTGTCTCGTCTGAGTGGATTTGCAAGGTAGAGTCTCTTGACGTGTTCTAGCTTGAAAGGTTCGCGGCAGAGGGGACATGCGCTTAGGGACAAGGAGCGAAGGCACCTGGGATCGCATATAAAAGGAGAGACGTGATTGCTAAGTGGAACATGGGCGGGAGCAAGAACGCACGTGAGACAGAATATATGACCACAGGCGATTGCATGTGGAGAATGAGCAGGTCCTGAGGGAATGGAATAGGGATCAAGGCAGACATCACAGCAACTTGCAGGATGAATAACAAGCATACCTAGCTCACAACTGTATTACTTACCACTAGGCTCCTTCCCACCACTCCTTCAAGTAGGTGGTACTTTGAGGCGTTGAGGAGGTGTGGACTTTGATTATTAGAACCAGTGCAAAGTTCAAACCCAGCACGACGTCGTGCCCCTCACGCGACTGGCCAAGAACTGTGTGAAAGTCACTCGACTATGCCACTTGTACTTCGATTCATTCTATCACGGGTTTCGGAAGTTCTGTGGATGAGCATCCACAATGTAATGCACGCAATTATTACTGATACAAATATCAAAAGACTCCTACTCGTGTTATCGGCAAATTTACTCCCGATCTTCTTGGCTAACCGGATGAGGTCTCGCGAAGTGAATCTGGGGTACTGTGTCCACCGAGGTAAGATAGAGGCTAGTGATGTGGCGACGGTCATCATTTTCATCCGCCTGAACGTTAGAGTCTTCTAGACGTTCCACCCTATAGTTCAAATGTGAGAGATGGCAATTTTATGAGGAATTTGGATCATACTTTGCGCTGAAGTTGATGTGAGTCAGGCGTTGAGCAGGAGCAGCGCGAATGAGGAACATCATGCTACGAGTGATGGTCAAAGTTCCGGCAACCACCGAAGGCTAATAGTAGGTGAATCGTGATGCCATGAAGTTGGGCGTGGAAACTCACTTCATCTGGACTATCACCTGTGGAGATCACGTTCTCCCAAGAGAGTGCAACTCCTCTAGTGGCGACTGTGCGCGATGAGACGCTGTCCCTCAAAGCATCAAGTGTCGAAGGCGCATGGTTCACACGAACCTCGCAAGAGGGGGAAAATGCAGTATCGAAGGCATTGGCAAATGCTTCATCCTCTCGCGCTTCGTAGAGGGCGCCGAGGTGAGATTGCGTCCAAGATATCAAGTCGGGCTTAGACATGTATGGTGACTGTTGTGAATTCGAGTCCAACGCTACGTTTCTGTGGTACAAAGCGCGACTGTGAAAGAGACTGGTTGTACCTGCTGCAAGAGTCGAACGTGTGGAAGTCTGCAGAATTTGACCTAAGATGATGATGGAGCAGGGATAAAATCTGATCATGTTGTGACGTCCTGGGGCATCATCATGATGGCTCCTTTCCAAAACATAAAAATCCCGAATGTCCGCTTGCAGAGACTTTATTTATACAAGTTTGAACATTTCAACCTGATCGATATCCTTCATGTCCTTCGAGCAAACAGGTTACAGTAGGTATGCGAACCCGGTCCACAACAACCTGTTTGGCAAGAGAACGGCTGACTGTGGACCAGGTTCGCATATCATAATGCTGACACTCTAAGTGCTGAAGCTGAGTCCTGACTTCGACCTACCATGAGCGCATCAGTGCTTCAATCAGTTCTTGCATTAATTATTCAACGATTTTCAAAACGTGACAACAGTATAGTAGTCAGTACTGTCCCCATGATGTTCAAACATTCACGTCAGAAGGCCCAATGAGACAAGAAACCCAAATGGCCCGGGCAAACTTGAGGTTGGAGAAGGGTACGTAGATAAATTAATCTCAGTTTGTAACTTTTATCCTACTAAAGCATCATGACAGCGTCTTTCCCCGCTTCTCAAATATTCTCAAGATCGTCTCATGACAGTCTGGATTGACTATATGATATGATGAGATGAAACCCAACTCTCATTACAAGATCATCTCGACTCTGAAAAGACGAGCTCCGATCAACTCCCACTAGCAACCTTACCACGAGTCACTTGTTCATCGTAAGCACCCGCGTGTGTACGTTTGATCAGAACCACCACTTTCTTCCGAGTCCTCGCGCTCTCACCGGCCGTCTCACACTGGATGTGCCCAAGATATGCACTCCCTCTTCTGGGGAGATAGTGGGGGGCAAGGCTCACCCTTCTTCACTGTGTGTTGGAGTAGGCTCGTGCTGGTGAGGAGTGGAAGGCTTCACGGACAGAATTTTCAAAGGGTAGGTGTCCTATAGCAAATACCGTCGGAGCTGAGCGAATGGCAATGTCATTGTGATAGGGTATTCTGGAAATAAGAAGATGAACGATTATGGTCAGTGTTTGACTTGGAGGAAGGATCGTGAGAGTAAAAGAGCAAAGCACCTCTCACGAGTGTGGTTTGTCTGTTGTATCGAAAGTTAGTCTGCGGTGGGTGAACAGGCTTTGATTTAACTCGAATCACTAGGTGAGCAGGTATACATGCGTCGGTTTATGTATTCTCATACTCCCCGTCAGGGCTTGTGGTGAAGTCAGGATGGCGTTGGTTTTGTTATCAGCCCCGCTCGATCGATAAGGGTGTTTACGACTACGCGCGGTTGCGTCGAGTGAAGACCCTCAAGGAGGGGGACCTTTCGATATCGCTATTATCTTTGTCAGAAGCAATCCCTTCAAAGACTTGAAGCGCGCAGCTGAAGGAAAATATATGGTCTTGGATGAACAGCTGGCCTCACTCATTGGTGTCGAGGTTCTTGGAAGTACCGCTTCAGTGACATGTCATGACTAAACCATCGTTATCGAACTTTGGGATGTCCTTTGTGACGTGCTCGAGTTCAGACTTTGATTGAACTTGAAACATAGGTGAGCATGTATACACGCGTCGGAATCATTTATACACTATTCTAAATCTCATTCAAGGCTTGTAGTGAAGTCTTGTGGACTAGACTGATTGCTCAAACGAAGCGTTGGTTTTATTATGAACCCCGCTCGAACGATGGATACGAGGACGTTTACGGCTACGTTGAGTGAGGGTCCTCAAGGGGAGGGACTTTCGATACATCTCTATTGTCTTTGCCGCACGCAATCTTGAAGCAAGAAAATATATGGTCTTGGACGAACAGCTTGCCCGACTCGTTGGTTTCGAGTTTCTTCAAGTGCCACTTCAGTGACATGCCATGACTAAACAGTCGTATCGGACTCTGTGCCGTCGAAGCCACTAAACCAATTGAGATTTCTGTTGGCCATTTTTCTGTCTCGTGTATCGATCACGAAACATGCTGATTTCTCTGGTGGCAACCGTGTGTACATTAAATTCAAAATGCACCGCTACTGTCTTTGCTTGGCCAACCGTCCTAAACAAGTGTGTGTATGTGTTTCTGTGCACGCTGGATCGCGTAGGTACTCACATCACATTCAGCATAGCCGTTGAACATGTGTTGTCGGGTGGAGGGGGGCACAGAGGTTGACGGAAAGGGGTGATTCTGAGAGCTCCTTAGCGTTAAACATGGTTCTAGTCTCCTGCCATGAAGCTCATGGCTCAAAGAAACAACCTAGCGCGGTTCCAGAAGACATGGAACCGATTTTACAGCTTCGTCCGTGGTGCTGACAGCCGAGTGTCGATGCGCTCCTAGAATATTTATCGCGGCTTCATTTCCAGTTCCCGCAAATCTCCTTTCCTGGCCTTGGTGGTGTCATTGCTCCCGATGACGTAACTCTAACTCGGACGCCAAAGGCTGGACTGCGCGCGCAGTCTTACACCCAATCCCACTTCATGACCACCACCACCACCACCATGAGCTATAAAACAACCCAAATAATCTCTGTTCTTCTCTATCTATCGTCCTCTGCATACGCGCAGGGTTATAGTCCATATACCAATTGGAACGGACGCATCGCAGGAATTGTGATCGGTGAGATATTCCCAGAAGCGCTGGGCTAACCGAACGATAGGGATTAATTTTAAATCTGCAGGTATCTTGATATTACTGCTCTTTCTCGCATCATGCCTTTTTATTGCGCGGCGACGACGACGCAATCGGCCATTTATCATCTCCAAGCCTGATGCGAATTATCAAGGTGGTGCACCGTACTCACTTCCGGTATGGCCAGGGGGACAGATGTATGGGCCTCCACCTGGGCCCCCACCAAGTCACCCGTATCATACTGGAAATATGAGCCCATATGAATTTAGTAATAAAGATCCTGGATCACAGCCCACTCCCCCTCCTTATGTGAAAAATGGAGAAGGTGTCAGCATGCCGCAGGGAACTGATTACTCCTCGGTAAGTGGTGAAACATTTTCATGAAACAACGCTTGATGCTCATGTCGCTACCCATAGCCTCCAGGTCCCCCGCCGGCTGCGTATACGGTGAGCCATAATGTTAAAGGGCAAAAGGTCAAAGCTGATCACGATCATGAGCAGAGAGGGAACAATCGTTTTGTATGAGGTTTCACGGTCCAGGAACGGCTTATGAATTACGGAGTGGTTCCGCGGCATTTATTCTTGCTTCATGTATTATGATCAGCCTACTAAGAATGGTATTTTGTTCCAACCCTTGTACATCATGTCTTCTGAATGTATAATACTGACAGAGCTATTTGCTTATCCCAACTCAATCACACCTTTAGCACAGTCATGCGGCCTTAAGTTGATGCTATTTATCCCACGTACTGAGTCCGGATGAGCTTCGCGGGTGCCAGTGTCACCCGGCGGTCATCCGATCAGTCATCTCCCTGTCATCAGTCTAGCCGCGGATTGCACAAGGGTGACAGTGGCAGAGCGTTAGGTCCCATTTCCCTGGAACGCCGACCAATGCAAAGGCAAAGCAATAGTAATTATCGGTGGCCGCGAGGGCCCGCACTAAGAGGCACGTGAATGGAAGCAGTCAGACCACTTCTCATGCGGCCTTCTATCGGCCAATGAATCTCGTTTCAGCCAAATGATGCAACCACAGGAACCCCTTCATTCCCAAACTTTATTGTGTCAAGCTTTCGAAGGTCATGATGAGCGGGTGGAACCTGTGCGAACTATGAGGTTTGCTACTCGTGACAGAAGAAGCATACATGGAGCGAGGCTAGACAATAGATCGCAAAGACGTGCCCCCATCGTGGACTGATTTTCCACGTCTCGCTTCGCGGGAACGGGCCGGAAAAGTGGGGGAGCCCTTTGCCAAGGAGGCTCCAAGTTGGTGTCGGACGGATAGTCCCCAATTTTCCAAATGCCGATAGTATCAATCAGAAGGTTCCCATGGGCTTGATCGTGGCATAGGTGCTTGGCGTGGCGTCCATCATGGCAACACCTGAAACATTGTCGAGATAGGAGGGACATTACTACACGGTGATTGATCGGCCAGCCATCGCATGTGATCGTAGAGTTCCTAGTGGACAATATGACAAGAGATGGTGGGAGATCAGGGTACTAGTCAGGAGCTTCGAGCACACGTTTAAGGATCTCCGCGCAGGACGATCCTGTGGATAGGCAATCACCGAGCGTGATGTGGTGAAACGTTGGGCTTGCAACAAACATATACCGGCATTTGGGAGAAGACAAAAGACAGTACAGGCAGGAAGCCGCAAGGAAGGGGGGAACCGGGATTATCCCCGTGGTAAGAGATAAGAGGATTACGTTGTGTGCCGTTTGTTATGACGGGCAGGCGCCTGGACGGAAGTCCGAGGGAGTAAGAGAGCTGTGTGAGAGAGGTATTGGCATGAGACACATGTTCAGTAGGAGATCGCGGAAACGCCATTGACAGAGGATATCCAAATTGGAAGGAATCGTTAGGGTTGTGGAGTGGGTAAGCAGTGAACTTTGTCATCTTTGATTGACCCCATGGCGTGCCGCCGGGAAGTCGGAACGAAGACGGAGTAAATGAGCAAAGACGCTGGAGATTGGGCAAGATGCTGAATAATTCATGTCGGACATAGGAAATAGGGATTGAGGGGTGCGATAACAGACTAGCGAAGATTTTGAAGGGTTATCAAAACAAACGGCTGAAGTAAAAACAAAGTATTGCTCGCTGAGTTGTCGTGACAAAAATAATTATCGCTAACCGTATGGAAGAGATTGAGCTCTGGGCTTGAAGAGAGTAGTTGATCGAGGACATGAATCCTGAAATATCTGAGTGGGGGGAAGGTCGTGTCATATTCTTCGACACGGTGCTTTTCGAGGATTTTTGTGAGAAGAAGGGAGCCATATTAGAACATACGGGAGTAATAGGGCTATGTTTAGAGATGAAGGGGATTATGAAGCTGCGGACGGGGAGAAGGAGGCTCACGGGAATGATCGCGAGGCAGATAAACAAGCGCATAGGATGTGGTACTTGGTAGGCGTGGAAGTCAATTGGGCGGCGGCCATGTAAGATTGTCACACAGTTGGGCGCCGTTTGAACGCGTCAAAAATTTGGAGGAGCAGCAGTTTGGATGAGCTCGCTGTTGCTGTTGCTGGCGATGTATTAGATGGTAGGACAGAAATACGCAGCTGAATATGAAAGTTCCAAAGATAATAAGCTAGCTTGTTATTTTGGTTTGAGTGACGTCGCTTCAGAGCAGTACTCAAAATCGATCAGGTACTTTTCCAGTATGAATGCCGGGTTGAAAGTTCAATTCGGTTCACTCTGGCGAAGAGAAGTGGTGAAACGGGAGTCCGTAGGCACGACAAGGGGTGGTAGTACGCGGACATGAAATGGTTTGTATCCGAGGGGACTCGACTCTCTCGCTGGGTTGAATCGAGGTTAGCCTGGTGGTCTAGTGTGAGAAAATTATATGATACATAGGACACTTTTCATTGGTCACATTTTTAACCTAATTTAGAAAATTCACTGAATCTTTTGGTGAACTTTACTTCCTAAATTGGATAAAATAAATAGAATCCGGTGAGATCCGGGTTTAATCCCGATCTCTGAATCTGATGAGCGCCGTTTGCAGTTGCTTGGGTTTCGGCACCCGTTCGCGGAATTACTTGCCGCCAGTGAAAGATCCAAACTTCAAAGACAAGGCTCCCATCCTCTCGCCCACTGCCATCTCTCTTCTGTACTCCCATCATCTCTCCCTTCTTCCATCTCTCTTCATCCCTTTCAATAGTAAAATGGGCAGGAGAAAAATTGAGATTCAACCGATCACCGTAAGTTTCATTTTTATTATCCAGTTGCCTGCTGCTATTCTCGGTCACGGTTGTGCCAGCGCGCTTTTACTCCAATTTTACTTGACCCTCCTCTTGATCCATCATTAACGTCCCTCTCTGTAATTCTTAAACATAGCACGAGCGTAATCGTTCTGTAACTTTTTTAAAGGTAAGCCTTTGGCTATTTTTGCCATTAATAGCTTGGCATATGATAACTTATTATTATCCCAGCGCAAGAATGGTCTCTTCAAAAAGGCCTATGAACTCGGTGTCCTCTGCTCTGTCGATGTCGCAGTCATCATCTTTGGCGAGTTCTTCTTCACCCTCGACTCCTTCCTTCCTAACTTGAACATTCCCATCAGAGGAACGCGCGGGTCATCACTTGAAACTTTATCAATACTGTTCTGGTGACATCCACGATATCATCCAGCGTCACGTTCGTGTATGTAGTTTTTTGTGTGTTTTTTTTGGTCTGTTATTCACTAATTTTTTTTCTGTTCAGTACGACGGGGAAAAAGACACCAAAACTCCCCACGATTTCGTGAACAATGCCAATGCTAAACTCAATCATGACGCCGATATCGACGATGATGAGGGAGACGATGACGACGACCCAGATTCTATTCCTACACGTGGAAGCAAGAGGCGCCACGACCCCAAGTTGAAAGCAGAATACAGTAACAACGCCAAACTTCTGATCCCTTCAGGTGGCGACATGGGTCTCAACGTTGATGTAAGATCATCATTGATATCTTCCCTTCTCATTCCTCATCCTGTGAACAGATGGCTGATTATCACCGCCCTATGACCATTCCTCCCCCTCCTATGCCCCTCCATCACTCATCGCAGCTTCCATCAGCTGGTGGGGGATCGGTACTTCCTATTTCCACAGAACGCCATTCGTCTTCCGGTCGGTTACTCCCTCCAAACGGTCAAATTAGCTCTCAAAAGAAGCCCCGTCTAGCGCCCAACGTTCATGGAGGCAATGGCTCCAAGCTTTCAGGGGACGAGTCTACTATGTACAACGGTTATCTTCCCTCGCCCACATCAGCTCATTCTACTGCATATCGATCAAACGGTCCATCGTCTCACCAACTTCCATACAACGGATACATGGGAGTGTCAAGCAGTCCTCCGCAGTCCTTCCTGCCGTCGACTTTTGACTTTCCATCGTCGTCGTCCCGAGGCTCTAATTTACCACGTAATAATAGCTACACCAGCCAACGATCATCGTACTCTCAACCTCAGGACCCCCAATTACAGGGGATGTACCACCAGTTAATGCGGCACAATCACCCGCACGGTCAACATTCCCACTCAAGCGGTTTGCATTCCCAGCAGTCTCCAGACTCTTTGTTATCGACTTTTCTAGACAATGATGAACATCGGCAGCCGCAAAACACAGGCCCACAGTATGCGCCGCTTGATTGGCCCTCTCATGGACCATCACAGCCACCGCTGCCAACCCCATCGCAGCCTCCACAGCAAGAATCAGGTACGATTCGCATTTCTTTTATAATAAAAGTATTCTGAGTCAGATTGTTATAGGGCCTCCTGGAGACCCTAGTTGGTTAGATTTCTTGTCGCAGAACGCCTCTCAATCGGGTGGACAACAGCTCCATATGACACTGCCCGCCGCTAATGGGCGAGATGGACTCTCATGGGAACGAGATCGTGATGCGGAACATTACTCCGCTGAGCGCGGTGGAGACCTGCATCCGGATAAGACATCCAATGGAGGCACGTTAATGTCGCCGCGTTCATCACGCAAACGGCCGCGTGCTGAATCAAGCGCTGCTGCGGATGAGAAACGTTCATCGCCGAGCACGCGAGCTGTTTCAGGACAGGATAACCCTGGAAGCGGCAGTGGAATAGACAAACAAGACAAGTGACGACGTATGATTTCCGACTAGTTTTTCTGTATGCCTATGTTTATCTTGGACTCTGATTTTTTCTTGCGCAGTTGTTAACGTACTTGATGACGTATGGGCTTGTCTGGACATGCCGGGATTAATGCCACCTTGTTATCGATATGTTCTCATACGGGTTTGCATATGATCATATCATTATGATGAGTACAAGTAGTAAGACTTTGACATTTGAGGATTATACCTAGATGCATTTTTCTGGCCTTTGGAACATGGAAAACCGCAGCCGCCGGCGATGGGTGCACAAGATCACGCGCAGCAGTACGTAATAGTTTGAGTAATATGCCATCAAATGGGACCCGATCATTTCATTTGTTCATCCAGTTCGGCCCCTTCCTCGGGCATCGCAGCTCCTCTGGACTTTTTACTTCTGGATTGTTGGATTGCCGGTCACTATACTGGGAATGGAGGAACCTCAAGGTGTAGAACCTCGTGGCGTCCCCAGGACTTGCATCGAGAACATTCAATGTCGCACCCAGCCCTTTGAGTTGAGCACGCCGCCGCGGTATGAACTTCTTCAGAGTGCTTCTCCCTGGATCCATAGCCTCGACTCCGTGACTTTTATCCCGAACAATCTATCGAAAAAATACGTAAGAGAAGGCATGATAAAATAATAGTCAACCTACGCGACCTCCGACTCTCAGCGCTCAGCTACGTAGCAAATCCTGGCGATGGCTAGATTTCGCTTTGTGTCTACCTTGTTTCTGGCGGCCTTGGCACCTTTCTGCGCCGCGCTCAATGCTGAGCTCGTCATCTCAAACTCAGTGGTCGCCCCCGACGGTTATCCAATCAAGTATGTTATTAACATGCACGTCTGGTTGAAAGGTTCGCGTGCCTAACAATCTTCTCCAGCGCTATCGTAGTCAATGGTCAAACCCCTGGACCTGTTCTTTCTGCAATGAAGGTAGTGGTTTATTCTTGTGGTTTGTCACTACGGGAGGATTGACTTTGTAAGGGCGAACGCTTTCAAGTGAACGTCACAGGATATACTGGTGGACGAGTCGATGAACAAGAGCACGAGCATAGTCTGTATCTTCTTATACTCTGTAGATGCGCGCTGATCTGGCTCCAGCACTGGCACGGAATCAACCAGTACGGATCAGACGAGATGGACGGAGCATCCATGGTGACTCAGTGCCCCATCGCGACTGGGCATTCGTTCGTGTATGACTTCACGCCTGTAAACCAGAGCGGGTCATTTTGGTGAGGAATCTCGCTTTTTGCCTCGCGGTTATTTGTTTACTGGTATGTCAGGTATCATTCGCATTTCCAGCTTCAGTATTGTGGGTCTTGTCATTGTTTACTGGAGTAAACAAATCCTCACCGTTGGTCAGGCGAAGGTTTGAGAGGGGCTTTGGTCATCTATGACCCATTGGATCCCTACTTGGACATGTATGACATTGATAACGGTCGGTCTAAATCTCGCCTTGTAGTTGAATGTGCTAACGAGAATATAGAGTCGACCATCATTACTCTCATGGATTGGTAGGATCATCCGCACTCTTTGCTGCTTTAATTGAACCCATCTGGTCAAAGGTACCACGTCAATGCCTACGACGTCGCCTTTACCGATACCCCCGCTTCAACTCTCATCAATGGCGTGGGCCGCTATCTAAATGGACCACCAGTACCTCTCTCTGTCGTGACCGTCATGCCTGGGAAACGCTACCGTATTCGGTTGATGAATATGGCATGCAAACCAAATTTCGTGTTTACGATCGACAACCACGTTTTTACAGTCATCGAGGCGGACAGCGATTACACGACGCCTTTGGTAGTCGACGCGATCCAGATTTTTGCCGGGCAACGGTACTCTTTCATCCTGAATGCAGACCAGCCGATCGACAACTACTGGATTCATGCGTTGCCTAATTATGATACGACCTTTACAGGAGGCCTCAACTCTGCGATACTTCGATATGAAGGAGCTCCGATAACGGATCCCGTCTATAGAAATTGGACTGCGAGCAACCCACTGATGGAATACAACTTGCATCCGCTGGTAGACCCAGCAGCCCCTGGTGGCGCCGAGTCTGGCGGCGCAGATGTGTCGATCAATCTAGAAAGCGTGTGGGATGACAATATGAGATTTCTCATTAATGGCTATAGCTATACCTCGCCCTCCACTCCGGTTTTACTGCAAATTTTAAATGGAAATGTGGACGCTTCTGAGCTGTCTCCCAATGGATCGGTTTACACCTTGCCCCCCAACAAAACTATTGAGCTGTCTATACCTGGCGGACAACCTGAGGGACCGGTAGGCAATGCTGATACATCGTTTTCTTACGTCTCTGATGTACCATCTTCCTAGCATCCTTTCCACTTACACGGAGTGGGTATCACTTGTTATATCCTATTGACACTCTGGTTCATGTATCGTACAGCACACCTTTTCCGTCGTAAGAAGCGCTGGAAGTGACGTCTACAACTACGACAATCCTGTCCGACGGGATACGACAAGCAATGGCGTATCAGGCGACAATGTGACAATTCGCTTTAGAACCGATAACCCAGGGCCGTGGTTCTTTCATTGGTACGCTCAGGATACTTGTTGCTGTACCTGGCTAATCAAATGATATCTTCTAGCCACATTGACTTTCACATGGAACAGTAGGTGTTGTCTTCCCACTAGGTGGCCTATTTGATCCAACTTCTTTAGGGGTATGGCTGTGGTCTTCGCAGAGGATACCAATGGTACTGCATCAGCCCTAAATGTCACAAGTGGGTTTCGGAACTGAGTCTGATATCCTGTCCTCACTTACGGCTTCCCAACAGACACATGGAAGCAGTTATGCACAACCTACGACGCTTTGTCGCCAACGGAAAGAATCGTGCAGCAGCATCGCCGACGTCATACGAAGCACCAGATCGGACATTGATTTTATTGTGCAGCCTTCGATACCCCCCATACCTTATTAGATTTATGCAGGTGTGAATTAGCTTATCCTATATAATCTGGTTGATACCCGCAGTACTTCGAATTGATAACGTCCCTGCCGTGGAGTATGTCCGAGGATATTGGCTGCTTGAATGTTTCACTGCTTCGTTGCTACGTGACCTGGTAGCCAATTCACCCAGTTCCTGGTGGGCCTTGGTGGCCTATGGGCCCCTGCATTCGTTTATATTAATTAACGCCTACAAGGAACGAATGAGCCCCCTTCTATCGTCTGACTGCGGCACGATCAGGTGCATGTTTGTAACAACATTGACGACGGTACCGCAACGCAGCACTTGACATCTGTCGATGAATCTGGATCACCCAGGCTTCGAGTTCATACACATATCAAGCCAAGGTCAGTCATTCATATGTATATGTATTTCGCCAAGTATGATCTGAATCGTCTTGTCAGGGTTGCGCTTCGATACACGTTCCAGATCCTTACTCTACAATTGCGTGATGCAACGTTGCATACTCCAAAAGCCCAGCACGCACGCACGTCTCCGGCGACTTCATTCATCTTGATAAGTGGAAAACGGATATGATATGTCAGGACTTCCAACAATTGAACCGGTTGCCTTGTCCACAGGCTCGATCGTGTGCATACGACCCTCCAACTTGAAATTTCCATGGACCGGGCCTTTCAATTCTGCCCATCACTCGGCCGCCGGGCAGTCTCCATTTGCTCGTATGTCTGCGTTCTGTATCATTGGCGAATCGTGATCGTTCTATGGGCTGTTCTTTTGCCCATGGATCGTGCCACCCTGCACATCCGGGCAATTAATCATGTTACTTCCTTTGTTCCTCGTTATGAAAATAACGTCGAGGTGATCGAATTCATTTGATGGGGTCGCCTCGTTTAGGATTCATGTCTCGCGTTTCTTGTGCTGGTTGCGATATCTTCCGTGGACCCTGTTGGGCTGGAATTTTTGGTCAGTCAGTGGAAATATTTGAGGTGGGTTGTGCATATCATCTTCCTCTCATCAGCTTTATGGTTGTGCCATGTCCTACGCCTTCTGGTACACCTTCAAAGTTATGTTGTCGCTATCTGACCTCGCCGTTGGTGGCATTTATCTCCGGATGAACCCACCAAGTCGCCGGTTTTGCTTTTTCTCTTGCCCAGTCGTACTGAGGTCGCTGCAGGGCAGTCCGTGTCGGCGACACTTTCCTTGAGCCCATTGTCACGGACCAAATGGTGCATATATGCAAATCCAAACTTATAATCTAGTGGTGACAATTTACGACTAATGTCACAACCTATCATGACACGATGACCACCTGTACCAACGTCCAGGAGCATCTGATCATGCAACATTTATTGCCAGAAGTTGGCAACGATCCCTAGATCCCTGCTGTTTTTCGTAGATGGTCAGTGAGCCAAACAGAATAGAATTGCATTTCTGATATCAGGGCAAAGCGAAACCTCGTTTATTGAATGGACTTGCTTCAAACCTGCAGGTGTTTAGTATCAATGACCCTCGAAGTTTGGATTCCGGGGGTATATGGCCCCTGTACTAGATGTTAAAAGGAGAACTGGAATTATCTCGCGTCGTCATCAACACGCAGCCGTGCATGCGCTGCCATCTCACTAAACGCGGTGTACACAAGCTCACTTTTATCGGCAACCTTAGCTGATGGGGAGCACGCCGATGCGGTTGTTCTACGCTCCGCAGCTGCGCTCCACAGATCGTCGAGGAAACTCAGCTATGCAGACACTCCACGGGCGTCTTAGCTTGGATACTTTGAACGAGACTGGCTTACACCTCATATGCTCCTGTCCCGTCGGCTTCAGGAAGATGGTACTTGTGCAGACGTCATTCTAAACCAGTCTCATGTTCTCATGAATGACGTTGTACAAGTTACCACTAGGTGATGACGGTTTGAGATCTGGGAACCACTGGCTTTGTATCCGCTTTGCTGCGGAACGGGGCTGTTTACTTTCGAAGGCTGTTGCCCGGGGTTTGCACTGTGGGTTCTTTTCAAAGCTCCTGCACGTTCACGATCGACAGCAGACTGCTGTTGAACGTTGTCCTTGATTACTGTGGTGACTTTTGGACTTCACGTAGACAGAACGTATACATGTGAAATGTTCCCCATGAACCTGGATTGCAATTCATACGCTTCCAATAGAATGACCCTCGAATCTACGAGGACGTGACGGCTTCTCAGTTTTCCGAATACTGAACACGGAGCACCGAGAACTAAGCCAGGTCCTATGACCATCGGTAGATTCCTCCAGCCGATAGCATTCCATCACCAGAATTGAACCCAGGATCTGCACTGACGTTTCAACATCTGCGCGATGGGCTTCCAACACGGAGGATCCCTTGGCAGGATCAACTTCCTAAACACTTGGCCTTCAACGACAATGGAAGAATGATGTCATCTTCACAAACTCGGGCTTCGTGGTCATTTGCCATCCCTAGCCACACTGCGTGTTTGAAATTGACAGGTTCCGTAAGACAAGAAGATTTTTTATCAATACGCTGACTTACCTGATGCTGGTGCACAGGAACACAGCTCCGCTTGGCCCTCTTCGAAATCCGCAGTAGGCTTTGAAAAGCTCGTAATTGGAGTATGGAGACCGTGTGTGATATTCCTTACCAAGACCTTGATGGTCCTATTGATATTCAAGCGCTTCAAAGATACTGCAAGACTGCAAAACTGCAAGATAAACCGCACCAAATGCGTGTGCATGTACGTAGTGCAGGCATTGCCTAGTACAGTGCCATGCGCAGTGGTGTCTAATACTGGCTCTCGCTTGTCCTGTACGTTGGTCCGTGTCAGACTGAGCCAGTGCCATTACTGGAGAAAATCAGATGACTACTCATCGTGGCATCTGTGGTGTACTAATCAGGGGTACCGTCAGAGCTTGAACAGTGACTTTGGATCGCTTGGCTAGGTGGGGTACAGAAGGCGGTAAAGAAAAACAAGTGGCCAACCAAATCAGAACTACGGATAGAGACATGCCACGCAGCTGATAGCATCACTCCAACGCCCCAAATAAGAAACTCAACAGAAGAGGGAGGCAACTTGACCGTGCTAAGAAATGTCTTGAACCCCTCATGAAATCACGATCACGTATAGCAAGGTCCGAGCACATGTGAGACTGGCAGTGCGAGTTTCGAAAATGGTTTCACAAGCGACTAGGAAGGATTAAAGTTCGGTATGGTGGCCCGGGATTGTATCCGACATATGGCCTCAGGTGAGCCTAGACTATGCCCGCCCTGCAGGATGAGACATGAAACTCTCTATGAGAGGGGGGTAACTTGACCGTGCCAAGAGATCTCCCTGACCCTCATGAGATCACGGTTGTGTATAGCAAGGTCCGAGCACACGTGAGTCTGGCAGTGCAAGAGTTTTGAGAATGGATTCACAAGCGACTCGGCAGGATTGAAGTTCGGTGCGCCCGGGATTGTTCCAAGGAGAAGCTATATCATAATGTCATGACGGAATGCTGCGCGAAGAGATCGGGATTCGGGACGTGGCAGAACATACATGGCAATCACAGGTGGGCCTTTACCAACCCTGGGGCCTGCAGCATGCGGCGAAGCCCTCGATGCCATGCTGAAGTACGATATCTAGAAACTGTGCAAAGTTTAGCCTGATTGCAAGATGAATTGTACTATAGCCAACATCCCGTGACAACATGATATATCAAGTTGCATACTTGTCATATGAAGCTATCGGAGACCGGCGCTGTGTACTAAAAAATGGAGGAAGACAACATTTGGACGCTCATGACTTGGTCACGTGATCGTTGTCTCACCCCGTAGTGGCTCAGAGCAAACTGTGGCCACCTAGGCAGGTCTAGGCTCGGCTCTTCACAACCTCCGAGAAATTTATGCGATGTGCAGCCGATGGCAATGCAATTATTGATTCATCTCGGGTACTAGTAATCAGGATTGCAAATAGTAAAATACAACCCTCTGGAAGGGGCAGATAAATGAGAGATTTATGGGTACAGGTAAGTAATTCAAAAAACAAGACTACTGCTATATACTGATAACCGATCAATGATGCCTTATACATGGGATACAGTGGATATAATGATGAGAGAAAAAAAATAGTCGCCGTCAAGCAATTGCAAGACATTCCAGCTTATCTGGAAAGATGCAAAAAGTAATGATGCTCGAATTAACAACGAAATCAATCAATACAAAGACTGTGGAACAAACTTATGAATAGAGAGGAACAAAGATTCATTCAACGCATCATGTTATGTTTTCAATGCGTTCTGTACCCAACACCATCGAAATAACCTGAATCTCGCATAAAGGAGGTCCAACGTTCATCAAGCCTTGAATCACGAGATGCCAGGCCAAGTCCAGCGAGCTCCGTAGGTACTGGCTGACTCGGTTGGGTATGGTACGGGGCAGCAGAAGGCGGGTTGTACTGATAAGCGTGCGACTGGGTGTGAGGAGCTGGAAGCGGAGGCTGACTGTATTGCGGCGAGGTGTCGCTCGCTGGGGCCCAGTAGGTGGATGGCCCAGCAACAGGGGCCGGAGCATGGTGCGCAGGGATGCGCATGCGATGCAGCTGGATGAGATACATGATGCGGGGGAACATATGAATAATCAGCACTCTGGGCCTGCCGCCATAACTGGTTCGAAACGTTAGTGCTTGCACTAGGTGCAGTGGAATTATCTGGATGATGCATGTCAAAACGACCACCACGGCCCGAGGGCGGATGAACCCAGTCAGCTACAGGCCCTGGGCGATATATTTGCCCAGTTTGTTGCTCGGAAGAACCAACTGCTAGATATGTGTTGCTGTTAGAAGCCTCTGGGTAGCCTGCAGAGAAACCTGTAGGTCGTTTCGCCGAAACGAATCTAGTTCTCCCAGCGAAGATTTCAAGTTCATCGTCATCTTGCTCCACCTTTACGCCCCATTGCTGACCGAGTTGTTGTGATGGCCCTTCACTCTGAGCAGTAGCGAGGGATGCGCGCGCCTTATCGCGCAGTTTGGAAAGGATCGGCTGCGGTATTGTCTCCATTAAAATGTACAAATCATAAAAAGAACGAATACTGACTAGAGCTTTAGCAGCGCGTCTGCTATGTGCACTTGCTTTTGAAAAAAGAACGCAGGCATCATCCAGTTCCTTCATAGCATTAGATGCTAGTGGAGATTGTGGGCCTCGAGTGACAATTGTCCCAAAGACAATCTGTCTGGCTATCAGCTGCAATCGACGTCGAGACCCAAGATGCTTACAGCTGCAGAAAATGCAAAAGTCCAGATATTCCAAAAACGAGCACAAAGACTTGGAAATTCTTGGAAACCTTGTTGGATGGTTCGCAGTATCGTCTGAGACGCCCGGTAAGCAGCTAGGAACGATGGGGCATATGCACTTTTCAATGGATTCACAGGGTTCTCAATGATAGCCTGCGCAAAGAAACTGCGATGAATGTAAAGTAGCACTAGACAACAGATCAGCCTCGATAGCCAGTCATAACACAACAGCAGTTTACTCACGAGTTTCCCGAGAATGAGACAACACAAGACGGCCCATCGATTTCGCATGATTCGGCGGTTCCTCAATATTCGAGGGCGTCGTGGCTTTCGATGCCAACGCAGCAACGTCCGGAAACGGATACTCGCGAACTTTACGATCGATTTCCATAATGACTGCATAACTCGGCGCTTCAGCCGTCAACGTACGCGTGGCTACTTCTGCGACGCACTCTGCCGCATACCTGATACACCACGACGAGACTATCCCAAAAGAAGTGAGTAAAGCTTTGGGAGTATACGTCCAGACTCACAATCTGTGTGATCAGTGTTCCCATCGTTTCCAGCGGAAGCTGGAGGGTCAGGGAAACGGCAGTCCACGTAAGCTAAGGAGAAAGTCGGCGGGCGACCGGTGTTTAAGCTCTACGTTGAGAATGTAGGTGAGACCATCAGAAGGAATAGAAGTGCATGCTTACACTCCAGGCATCAGCAACAAAGAGATCCCAAAAGAGAACGCGCCGCCTTTGCACAACTTTGGCAGGAAGGCCCCACTTGGCACTATCCCGATCTATAGCACAGAACCCGAGTGAGATTAATTAGTTCCTTGATAGACATGAACAAACATACGAAGACCGATCTAGACGACCTTTTTGTCAGGTGAGAATGACATGAATGCAAAGACTACGCACGGTTTGGGAAAGATGCGCGGCAAGGATAACTAATGACCATGTCGTCTCCATGCTAGTCTCTTTGGCGGCAAGTTCATTGCCGCTCATAGCGTTATAGGCACCCAATAGATGAAGAGCCTGAATGGTAATCACAGAGGGCTTCTCCAAGACCGGCTGCAAACAGATGCCAGCGCGGGCAAGTTGATGGTAGTGTTCAGCCTCTTGATTGGAAACATCCTGCGAAAGGTCCACAAGAGCTCCGATAGCAAAGACAAGTAAAAGAAGACCAAGTTCGTGAGCTCCTTTGGGTTCGTCCGGCGGCGTCGCAGCGCTATTTGAATAATATATCGGAAGTAACTCCTCCATCACTTGTTCTCGAGACACGCTGCGGAAAAGCCAGCTTGCTTGCTCGAAATAGGTTTGCACGAGAACCTTGGCCCGTTCCAAAGATGGTAGATGACTTTCTATCAGTTCCTGAACAGCTGTCACTGAACCCATGGGGGTGAAAGGGAAGGCCTGCGAAAACAGCCTGAATTCTTGCGGCAAGTCAGGGCTCATGGAATCCCTTCCAGACTCGGGACTAGAAGAATCTGCATGGTTATCTAGGATGTTATCCGACTAATGGGAAGTGCTGGCATGTGAGCCCGGCGCAGCCAGACACAAAAAGTAAAATGCGTACCATCAACAAGCACTATCAAATAGAATGAATACATGTTTTTTCGCAAAGATTATCAGAGCCACTCACTTCAGATCCGCCTGTGGGTCCGAAAAAGCGTGATATGCCGTGATCAGTGATGGAAAGTGTTCCGAATGCATCTAGAATCTCTGGAGGATTCGACGGCCCCGCAGCGTTATCTCCAGGCAGAGTAATGTGGCTAAATTCATCCTTTTGATCCGTGCCACGAAGGTCGTCGCGAAGGAGGGGGTGGAGTTCTGTCGAATGCCGTGATTGGAGGTGCCCAAGAGCGTCTTCTAATTGGCGGATACGTCCGCTCATATTGGCTATCTGACGATGGAGATGCTCAGTTGCAGCAAGCACAAAACTGAATACAAGAATTAAAACGATTAAATCTAGCAAGAGTTTTCATGGGCGCGTACCGAGTCCCCTGTCCAGTAGCCAAGCTGCCTATAGTGAATTATTAAATATAAATAGCACATTTATTCTAAAAAAAAAATAGCTCACCATTAGGACACAATGCAGCGCACCCTCGTCTCTAAATAGAAAAGCGCGTAAAAAGCTAGTTAGCTTTCGACGTTGACGCTTGTGTGGCGTGGAGTACTCGCCTGGCACGACTGGCAGGGAATCTGCTTGTCACACTTTATCTTGAGCCTTTAGACACACGCACATCATCATGTCAGATTGTCCAAGGGAAACTTCTATAAAAATTGTGCGAAGGTCGCACCTCCTACACTCGGCGCAAGAGATCTGCCCGTTATTCCTTTTCTGTTCGATCTCGCGCGCGTGGCCGCCATCGAAACGGAAGTCATCCCCTTCTCTGCGACTTGACTTGCGCTTCAGCTTGCCTTTGGTTGTGTCCGGCGGCATGGATAAAGCTGGGAGAAAAGACTGAGGAAAGTGAGACTGGCTTCCCGGAATCAAATGTGATTTTGTAGGTGGGAAACTTTGGAAGACAAATACTGTTTACTATCAGTATTAGTCAAGCCTCTGAAATGACGGCGCCGATCAAGCTGGTGAGAAAACAAGGGCTGTGCCGTTGCAAGCAACCGTGAAAAACAGTAATTCCAACAAGAGCTCGTCACTACTTGCTGCGTAGGCACTAGATTGCGATTCATATGTAAACCGTCGGCTCATCGTACAAGGACACGTCCATCACAATTCAAGACTTTTTATCCGCTCCATACACTATCAATCCGCCTCAATCGGGGTTACAAGTCCAACACGTTGACCTCTCCAAAAGCGCCATCTCCGGTTTCACAGTCAGCGGCATACATGCATAAGTGGTATTCCCTGCTTGTCCCTGGATGGGCGCAGGGGCTTTTACCAGGGATTTGGCGTTCTCTGGTGTCGAGTTATAGTACGTGAATAACTGCAGGGTCTCTCGCGACGCCACAGTACTGGATACTCAATGCTTTTTACTTTGTTGTATTCTTCAGTCATATCAAACAATGACTACGTACATATCATCCAGTACGTGAGTGGCGACTCAATTGGCTGCAGGGTACTCCTAGCGCTCCAGCGACGCCACAGCATGAACGATAGTGGAAAGTTTGAAACCAGAAGCTCAATGATCAATGCTAAGATACACGCCAGTTTGTCATCTTTGTAAGTTCCTCTATGGTAACTATCCGTCCCTGGCGGACATGCTTTTCGATTGAATTGAAGCTGTTCACGGGACCGCCACTTTGTTTTTCTGATGTGGGTCCCTGTGATATTACCACACCGAGTGTGGTAAGTGGATGAGTACTGGACGATTTGGCGATAGCGGTTGATCAGGACTGCCTAGAGTTGATCCATAGAGAAGTGATAATATGCTGGACGACTTGTGTTGGACTGACGCAGTTCGTTGAATGTGCAGACCAAGTACGACAAACCGCCCTGACTAAGCTACCCAAACGCTGGCAAACACCCGCCTGCACCCCCGCTAGAGGGGGTACACCACCCACCATCCCCATCCAAAACAAATCCCACACCCTCTACACAACCACTAAATTCCTCATAAATCCTCCCCTCATATATCCACCGCGCGATCCAGCAAATAAGTCTCGTTCTCCAGCAGAAGCCAACGACTAGTGACAACCCGCCATTCACCACAGAAGATCCGAATAATATGATATACCCACAGCCGAAGTTCATGGAAGTGGAGTTGTTTGACGTCATAAGAACACAGGGCTCTCTTAACCCATATGCATCACCTTTCCACCTAAATGAAACCTACTAGTACAAGCCAAACGTTCTAAACAGGAAGGTTCGGTGATTCTAAATCAGCGTGAAAAAAGAGAAAACAAGTTTGGGTTACGTATGGGACCTAAGGACATAGGAGACGCAAATGCAGCGCAGTCTCTTTATCGTGGCGGCTGTGTTGATGAAGAAGGTCCAGACATGGTATATGACATATGGCATATGGCCATATTAATATTGACTCGGATGAGCGTCTTGACGGCTACCAGACTCCAGTGTGGATAATCCATCCACTTCCATCCTGATTTGTTTGTTTTCTGGAACGATCATGTCAGAACAAGGTTCACATCCACACCTAGAAGATTTCCAGAGATGTACGGTACCCTGCAATACGAACAAAAAACCCTTGGAATGGATCAATTGCCTAGAACGCTTTGAGAAAACACATCAACCTTGCGATGAAATGAAAGTGAAAGTGATCATTACCCCCGCCTTGGAATAACCACGTGTATTCGAGAACCGATGGTTTGGTGGGAGATGGACGAAACAATGTAATGCAACCTTGACTCCGAGGCAGGTCCAAACTCCAAACGTTTCCTTTGCGCCACTGTGAAAAACACAAAAAACATTCACGTCTACATCCAAAATCGCATTCTCCGAGGTACAAAAAATGCGAAAAATCAAGAACCGAATCCCTCATCAGCTGCGACATGGACCGCGCCGCCACTCAGCATGCTGCCATACCCAAAACGGTAACGAAACGGGCCTATGCCTATAGGTGTGGCAGGTGCCGTAGCGTTGTTGAATATGATACACACGCCGACTGGCCCACGATTAGCATCCTTGTCAACGAGCACTTGTTCGCTTGTCCGGTCAAGTTCGACTTTCGTGAACATACCCCACATCCACCTTCTGAACCCGACGACACACATGATGCAATGAGTCCTATAGGTGACTCGGAGGGCACGAGGCACGATGAACCATTCATCGCGGGTTTCAGTAAACAGAGGAAAAGCGAGGCTCAGCGAAAACGGGAGCTCCAGGACGACGTATACACCTACAGCGTCCGCCCCACATCCGTCAGATGCCGCGGATGTCACAAAGAAATCAGCCTCGACAAGCGCTCTCGGTATTACCCAGGATTATGGACGAAACACCGAAAGAAATGCACAAGAATCCAAAAGATGGAGGTGAGCTAATGTCTAGAATGGAAAAAAGTAAGATCAACTCAAATTTTTACAGGACGAGAAACTCGCCCGAAGTAGAGATGGGTTTTGTCCTTCAAATGTAGAACGGCGCCCGACAGCTGCTAGCTTGTTTGAGGTAGATAATCCCCGGGCTGACGGCATTTCGCGAACGGCGAACTCTGTTGAGTACAATGCATTACAACCAATTGTAGATGACGAAGATCCAGAAGAGGGAGATCGAGATAATGTCCCTTTTACTTGTATGTCAGTTCTTGGTGTCGGCAGACACTATTTTTCACCAAGAACCCTAGCACTGAACCAGGAATTTTACAACGAGTGTTGGCGGAGAGGAGATAGGCCGTGGAAGTACCGGTACGCGACCACAAAGGAAATCATGGAGCAAACATTGAGTGACATGGTATCCTGAATGATGTGGTGAGTGTCAACGGCCAAAATTCAAAGCATATATACTTATTGACCCTTTGCTGACGTTGTTTCGCTGTCAAAGCGTTCCTATGTTGAGTTGGGTCCTGGCAACAAGTTCCCCGCTGAGCCAACATATCCCCAAGCGTCGTGGTCTTCGAGTTGATAAAGTTCTTCAGGATAAGATCCCTAGACAAACAGTAACGTGGAAAATAGTAGTATTACATATGTACACGTTGACGTTCGATCCTGCAAAATCGTGCCAAAATTTCATTATGCTGTAAATTTGCATTGCCTCTTGACCTCGAGGCTTCAATACACAAGGGCACTATCCCCAAACGTGAAACCATCTTCTTGACCAGCAAGATGTCTTCTCAACCATACTTTGAGACTGTCAAAGTACTATAACTCACCTCGCTGTATTTCCGCAAACTGACGACTCGCACAGTCATTTGCAGATGTTCCAATTACCGTTGAGGGAGTGGAAACCTCTATTTTTCTGGATGCGTCTGAAGGGCTCGTTCAATTGTTCGGTACGATATAATAATTACGTTTGACAATCTCTTGAAATGTTCTAGATTTGCTTGGCTCAGGTGTATTTGGGTTTGTACAGAATGATATAAAGGGGAATATAGGGGAACGTTCTCCGTCCACTAGGCCTATATATACCAAGCTGATTCTTGATACAGGGAGTACGAGCACGGTACCAGTCAGATTCATCGCGTTGTTCCACGCTTGAGAATCTAGTGAGAAGCGAAGTAACATTAGAGGAGCGACATGGGACCGGTTGTTTGATACGACTCACGCGGTATGTTTAAACGACCCTTTAATAAGGTGTGTCACTGATTACATCTGTAGTGGTTTGACATTCCTATGTAGAGGTTGTTCTAACCCCGTTATTGTAGTCATAGAAGGCAACTGACACGGACGAAATAGCACTTCAACATATGCAGAAAGATCCTTCTGTGGAGCTACACGTGTGCTTCAAGCGTTCGTACGATGAAGTGTTGAGACAACATCATACGTTTTTTGTACGATCACTAGCTGCTGTACGTCATACTTTGGTTCGGTGGATGTGGATGTGGATTGAATTTGTTTAGGTTGCAGTTCGGGCAGCACCGTATCGCCGTGACTTCTATAGTCGTATTTCTCAAGGCGCGCCGATGGAAAAATTGGACGCGGAGCTTAGGAAATGGCTATGCGGACTTGATGTAATTGTGACGCGGTTGAAGGAGTTCATCGAGGGAGAAGGACATGGAAGGATATGATGAATTCTATGGAGAATCTTTGATATCGAAGCATTGAGTACGCCGCCGGATGGTCCCCCTAAGAGAGAATCTAAGCGCTTGTTCATCCGCGGAAACGAGGTTATGTAGCGCCAAAAAGGGGGATGTGCCTCAATCACGCACTGTATCGTGATCGACACCTAGATTATGTAACCGAAAAGGAAACCGACGGCAACTTGTGGGGAAAGTATTGCAAAGAATATCTGCGGTAATTGTTTCAAGAGGGTTTGCATGCAGTGTGCGGAGATAGATGAAAGACGTGGCATATACCTAGGTTTATTCACACATAAATTGTATTCTACCGATGCCGCACTTGCCGCCGGTTGAGTTGACAGCAAGGTACGGTCTTAACGGGGAGACGACTCGACAAGGACGACCAAGTACTGAACCGAGTAAAACTTCATCATGACCGAGATAATCGCATCGAATTATGTTTCTAAACATATATTTATCCCTGTCACCGACTCGGATTCGTAGAGGTTAATTTATTCAGGTACAAATCCTTTTTCGCCCGTGGGAAATGAAATGTTGTATGTTTCTGGAACTGCCGGATCTGTGACATATATTTTCTCTGCTAGTTTCTGTAAATACGTTTTGGCACCCGAATAGCAGCTTACACATATTAACCCTTCCCCCCCAACATCTCCTCCCCCCTTCCTCTTATTTTATTCCTCCTCCTTTCCTTTCATCAAACAGGTTATGCATGTGGGCGACTTGAAGTACCTTCTCAGCCCCCCCATTGTCTACATCCGCTGATTCATCACACAAGGTCCATCTCCTCTCCTCCGCCAGAGCTACCCCTTCCATCATCTCCGTACGATTTTATTCGATCCCATAATCCCTCTCACAAATCTCTCCACAGAAATTCCCGAAAGCGGAAAACCCCTCCAGAACGAGGGGATTCTGCTGACGCAGAGGGCGAGAGCGTAGATGACTCTCTCGCCCTTCCCAAAGGCGAGTATGAAACAGGTCGTGTCGTGTGCGAAGTATGCGGTGAAGGTGTCTCGTTTCGTGACGAGGCAACCGGCGGATTTACCCTGAAACACTGGGACGCCCATCGCCAACAATGGTATTCATATCACCTTGATCTTCCTTTCTTTTCTTTCTTTAATATCCCCTGCTAGTGCCAACACTACTCAGGCCGTACCAGAACCTGTCATTTATACTCCGGAGAGTACGGCCGAGGCTCTTGCCAACCCACCCGCTAAACGGCGGCGTGCCAAGCGCACAGAAGAGGAACGTATTGACTACCTCAGGGCGGATCCTTACGTTGCACAGTTCGAGGCATACCGTGTATTATGTGCTTCGTGTGACAAGTGGATCCGGCTCCGTCCTAATTCCACGTATTGCTCCATCCCTTGGGATGCTCACCGTAAGAGTTGCTTGTCAAAAAAGATGTAAGCGAATCCCCCTACCCCTCTCGTCATTTCGGAACTCATCTCTCCTCAGTAACAACAAGAATGGTTGTGCCCTCGAAGAGAGAAATTCATTGCTCTCCAAAGACCCCGATGTTCGCAAGTTTGATGCAGAACGCATATTGTGCAATACCTGCGACCGTTGGATCCAAGTCAGCCCTGAAAACCACATGCAGGCCGTCCAAAAGTGGCTACACCACAGGTCCTCCTGTCAAAAGGGTGCCGGTCAACCTTCCACATCTCAACCCGAAGCTTCATCATCTCAGTCAGTTACTCAATCTGACGTTTGATTTCACGTTTTAATTTTTACAAGGCCACCAAAATCCGACACAGGAGGCCAACATGTGTCTGCAATTTCAAGACGGCCTTCCGACTCTCCACTTCAAGGAAAACCCCTCGTCAACTCCGCAACTCCCTGTTCGCCGTCTCCATCCTTCAAGGATTTGACACCCACCAATTTCCCAGCTCACGAGTCTCGTAGACGAAATGCCGAACAACGTGCCGCAACTCTCAAGGCTGATCCCCTGGTTGAAGAGGTTGAGCCGAACAGAGTCTTCTGTTCTCTTTGCAAGAAGTGGGTGCAGCTTCGACAAGATAGTTCCTACTGCGCGTATCCATGGATACAGCATCGGGGAAAGTGCCTAGCCCGACAGTGAGTATTTTTACCATCGCCACCATGCCTCCTCCTAACACCGTTCTTCCAGTCAAAGACGAGCCCAGAAAGCTGCAGAAGTTGCAGAAATTAGAGCCAAGGGTGGCACAGCTCACCCTGACGACGGCAGCCTATCAGACGACGACGCATCTGCCGAAGACGAACTAGAGTCAGAGGAACAATACGACGCCCAGGACATTTCCACGGATGATAAGCGCAAGGCTAAGCATTCGGATTTTCGGTCTATTCACACTACGAAGAAACAACGATTAGAGAATGGAAGCAGCCGCACTGGCTCCGCTTGGTTGAACCCTGATACTGCTTCCACTAGCAAGAGATCATCACATACCGTCCGCTCTATCCGCCCAAAGGCAAGAGCTGAAAGCGACTTTCATGTGCCAACGGATACTTCCGGGTCCCGCCTGAACCGCCGCCTTATGCTTGGTTTTGCAGACTTGACCACCGTTCCTGGCCGGTACGTTTCCTTTCTCCCACTAGTCTTGACTTGGGTGATGTGATGCTGATGGGTTTGCTGTCAGGATGGATTTCATTTTTTCGTCCATTGCATACCTATTTATGACCACTTACGACAGCACGGATGACATGACGATATCTTCCCTGTTGACCTACTTAAACTCTGCTATCCCTGCCGACAAACACGAGGACTTTGACACAGCCGAAGTGGTTAAGGCAGCGGCCGCCTTACAGGACCGTGGGGATATCATCTTTGAAGGCGATATGTTACGCCTTTTGGAATAGCGGCACCATCGCAATTGTGATTTTCTTGTGCATATGTATACCTATTTCCTCGATTCTGATTTCTGATATCTGCATTTCTTGGACTTGCATTTCATTTTTATTGTTATCAGCTCTGCATCTATAGCCTTTCTCATCCTGTCATGCTGATTTTTTTTTTTGTTTCACCGATGACGATGGCATCGAAAGTGTATCTACCGTACCGACATCTTGTATCGCTGATTTTCTTGAATGCAATGTGTTGTATGGCATTGCATACATTAGGTCCTGAGTAAAAAACATATTGCAACACGCGACAATTTCCACGAAAGCCTCAAAAGAGAAAAATTCTACTGGTACACGGGCTGAGAAAACCGCACAATGGACCATCGCACAGACAAATTCGTAAAACCATAAACAGAAGCAGTGTAGTCCATCCCTGTCGTAGTCACTACCGGTTTTGTCGCTTGTTTGTCTTCTTCTTTGATGAACCTGGGGCCTAGCACCAACCAACTCGAGGTTTATGGTGACAGGCGATGAGAGAAAATACCAACCAACCTTGTCTGCCGTCTTCTCCATTTCCGCGTGTTTTGAATTTTTCTTTTGCCGGTTCAGGTTTGCGTGCTGCGGCACGGCTAGAGTACTTACCGGTCTCCTTGCCGGTCTTGTCGATTCTTCTTCATCGAGAGAGATCGTCCGCTTCACTTGCCGCGTACCGAGGTTCTTCTCCTCTTCAGACTCTTCAATATCAGAGTCACCATTCGCTGACGTTTCGAGCGGTCGAGGTTCTTTAACAACCGAATGACCCGTCGCCTTACGCACACCTGCAAAAAATATTTTAGCTAAATCTAATTTTCCAAGCATGGCAATGCACCGGAATTCTGTTGGTCCCCGTGTCCGGATGGGGGCTTGTTCCAGAAAGTTTCATCTTGCTTATCTTGCTTCGAGCTTCCGACTTGTGGCTGCGAAAATCCCCAAGGTCAGCTGCACATTGTTTATCAAGGGGTGTGATCTTTACAATTTCCCTAATGCGACGGGCTAGACTCGCTTCTAATTGCATGATGCGAGCTTCATGTTGCTTGATGAGGTTGTCTCTCTACAACCATAGGGGATCAGTGACACATAGGAAGAAGCGAACACCAACCCTTCGAATATCATTGTTCTTTTCGACTAGCTCGCGTTCAAAGACTTCTCGGGCTTTTTGGGCAAGGCTCTGGACCAACATCCACTCGTTGTCATTCTGAAGCGAACGAGGTCAACACCCATCAAATAATTATACCCGTCTCACCAGGTCATTCTGTTCATGCCGGACGGTGATGTTCGTCGATCTTTGCAGAAGTTGCGCTTCGGATTGTTCAAGGTCGTGAATGCGCGTTTTCAGAACAAGGACCTCTTGTTCGTGCTGATCAGATGGAGTTTCGGCAATAGCCAGGCGCTGGGTCAGTTCGGATATGATTTGTTGCTTCTCACACAGTTCGCCGCGCTGGGAGTTTGTTTTAGAGTTTAGCTCTTCGATTCGTCGCTCAGCATCGCGAGCGCTTTGTTCTGCAATTTGCTCTGTGGCTCGTTGAATGCCCTGTTGTCGGGAAAGGTCTTTCTGATAGTCCAAAAGCTCCTTGCGAAGGCTGCCGACCAAATCCCGTTCGGCGGTTGTGGCGGCGATAGCTTCGTCGAGTCTACGCTGCAATGAGCGTTCGCGCTCCTCCATAACACTGGCGCGGTTGACAGATTCAGCCAGGTTGTCGTTCAGAACCTATGTTATGCAATGAATATGATGGTGGACATGACACTAGAGTACACGCTACCGAAATTGTGTTATTCGTGATTTGCAGACGATCCTATGGACAGGTGAGCTCAGCTCATGGCAAAGAAACGGACTTACCTGAGCTTCACCGACACTTTCCTTAGTGAGCCGAAGAGTTACGGACTGGTCGTCGAAACGTTCCTGAAGAACCTGGGACAAGGTGAGTATACAAAGACTGGATGGCACGAAGCTGACCTTGAGTGACGTTCGCGTTTCTGCGAATCTAATTGCAATGGTCAATGGTTTGTTGTGAGACAAGTGCTTGAACTACCGTTCGCGGTAGCTCTCCTCATCTCGCTTCGCATCTGCCAGCTGCGCGTGTGCAGTTTTGAGTTTGTCAAGGAGTGTATCGCGCTCCGACAAGAGCCTCGCATTCTGTGTTGATACCTCCCTTTCTAGGTTCCGGATATCTGCCAGCCCCGCTTCAGCAATCTGGAGTCGCTCCCTGATAGATTCGCCTTCGGAGGTGAGGCGCGCATTTTGCTGAACTAGAGTTGTCTCAAGATCTTTTGAGACTTCCAAGCGCGATGCAAGGTCTTGCGATCTATTGTGAGCATGCGCCAATTCCGTCTCTACCTTCTGTAACCTGAGAGTCAAGATTCAGTAGGCGCTGTCGGTAGGTTATGGCAAGACTCACTTCCCCTCTAGGTCCTTCATGAGTTGTTCCTGACACGTTACGGTGTTCTGCAGGATCCGGGTTTGCACTTTACGATCATTCATAGCTTCTTCAAACTCGGAAATTCTAAGAATTTTATGTTACCAGCAGATGAATTGCCAAAAACGCAAAAACATACTCCTGTCTCATAGATTCCATCTCTTGCCGCATGGAATGCACCATCGCCTCGCGTTCTTGCAAGCTGTTGCGGACAGAGTTAGGTAAAGCATCATATGAAGATGAGATGCATTCATTACCGTGACTGGCTGTGAGCTAACCGATCCTCCGCTTGCGCAAGGCTGCTGAGAGCGTCAACTGTTTCATGCTTCTGGAGCCTCAGGTACTCGACCAATTCTCCAACACGCTCGGCTAGATGGTTATGAGAATCGCTATTCATCTAGGTGACAATGACCAAACCCACAGGTTCGCTCAAGATCCGATGTTGTCGAGGAAATCAACTTTCTGTCGTTCCCATAATGCTCCTCCAGTTCCGTGACGCGCGCCCGGGCATCTAGGAGCTCAGAACCCATATTATGCAATTTTTCACGCAGGAGATCGGCTACCTGTTGAGCTACAGACATAATGTGCCGTGATGATTTCCCATAGCAAGGTGTGACTCACTCCGAGTAAGCTCAGCCTGTAGCTCATTTACAACTGTCCTTGTCTGGCCAATATTAGGCAGATGCCCAGTATCGTCGAGAAATACTTTAATGATTCAAAGTCACAACCCAGGATGACAGTGCGGAGAATGAACTAACCTTGGATGCCGTTACGAGCAGCGTCCCGGAGCTCCTCTAGGCTTTCCATTGTTTTTTGGGCATCGTTCACCAAGGTAGATGAAGCTTGAAATTGGATTCTGAGCGCCTCATAAGAATCCCTGAGTTCAATGCAACTGCATGGAATTAGCAGATGGGAAGCGAGTACACGAGATATTTAGAACCTGCTGTTAGCCTTGTCAATTGCTTCCTTGGTTGACAATTTAAGCTGAGCAATTCGTTGAGATAGCTCTGAGTTCTGATGTGCGGCGTCCGAAGCCTGACGAGATAACTCCGTATTCTGTCGCAAGAGATCGGCGACTTGTTTAGTCTTAACATTAAGCTGGGATTCTAGTTCGGCGGTATGCTCTCGCTGAAATGGTGTTGATGGACATTGTGCTATTGAAAACGACAGAGTTAGCTTACCAGGTTCGCTAGTTCAAGTTTCGCTTGGCGACGATTGTTAGCCATTTGTGTGATGATGAGGTCCTCTTCGGTTATGTCACTCTCAAGGACACCTGGGCGTAATTGAGAACTGATCTCCTCTGTGGTCGTTTTTGATGGAGAATATTGGTATTCTGCAGGAAAATGTTGAGAAGGTTGCTTTCTGGACATTGTAAACTGCTTGTGTCCATCGATATCTGAAAAAATGGCATCAAATGATAACATTCCCGGCGCATATAATCACCGTGGTCCTCTTTCTTCACCTCCACGTTCGGACGCTATAATGACATACCACTTATTCAGAACCAACTCCAAAATATATGCGGCATATACTTACTGAAAATCCACGGTTTGTGTCAAAGAAGGAAGGTGAGTGCTGAGAACTTGGGCTGGGCGATTCTAGGCGGGAAGTTGTCGTTTTGAACTTGAAGTTGGGCAAATGGAGGCTAGAGTTAGCCAAATTCCTGGGGGCCGCATTCTCCACAAGATTGGAGCTCCGTGTGGGTGCAAATGTTCGTTGCGAGCTATTGCTGAACGCCAAGACTGTTGATTTTTTTTCAGTGTGTCCAGGTTGTGGAGTCATGAACAGAGGTTTGTGACTGTTACTGCTGTCAGGTTGGTTATGGCGCGGTTTAGGGAATAGATTCATTCTGTGTTCTTGGTGAGACTCCATTCGAGGCACAGGTGAAATGTGGTTCGTTCAAGTGAAGCGAGGATCAATATATCGATCAATGTCTACGCGCATAACCAAATCACGTGACGTGCATGGTTAAAAATAACCGAAGCGTGTAGTCGTCCTCCGAACCTCTGCAGTAAATCGCTTGATCTTACGGCGAGGGTATGCTTGGGTATGGATGTCAAAGCTTATAAATTTGTGACGCTTCGATGAGTTTGCAAGGGCGTTGAACATTACTATGAAGTGTCATTCGAGTCCGCAATCATAGCTGCTACTAGTAGCGAAGGTGTTATCGTGCCGTATCGCTGCACCTTTAAATCGGATGTGTTCGCCCCATAAAATTGCGATGTGGTGATTGTTCTAAACAATACGCACAAACCCATTACTTAAATACCTTTTAAATTAGATAGGAAGAAGCAGAGACGTAATATTAGCTGCCTGTTCATACGAGTCGACCGCCCCCAATTGTGACGGTGTCAATGAATTGTATATAGGGCAAAGGTCTAACCATGAGGCTGGAAAACAATCGTTATGAGTCGAGTATAGCCAATCACACGCGTTACTCACTTGACAATCCCTTCAAGTTCTTCCGAGTTTCAGAGGGACTCTCAGCCATGACAATCGCGAAGCCACTATGTAGGGTAGTTAGTCTCATAGCTACACAGCCTGGCTCCAAAGAACTCACGCATCGAGGTGCCAGTCAATGTGACTGTCAGAGGATGAGGATACCAAATGAAAAACGGGTCGGGACGCTCACCAGTGCAAAAACCAGGGTCCAGAATTATCTGTAACCCACCGTATGACCATTTGTTGACCCTGACCACCGCTAGAGACAACGTCCCTGCGCACAGGATTTAAATAGTTGAAGTCCACTGGTGCCACCTGATTGTACGACATCAAAGGCGTGCTAGATGTCTGTCAGCATGCTTCGGAACCAAACTCAAACTGAACACGAACACCGTGCAAGTGGATCGGGTGCTAAACTCCATCAGCCACCATGCGATCACTGAAGGGATATTGCTTACGGGTGCGCCAAAGCCGTTAGTAAGCATGGTCAGTTCCACAACTTTATTGGCCTCCAGTACGATCACATTTCCACTAGGCATCAAATCCACGGCATCTCGCGCGCCACTGAGGATTTGTAGGAGTACAGGCACAGTGGGAGGCTTGTAGACAGCACCGTTGATAGAGAACACTCCGCCAGTATTGTTGACCACCAACTTCAGGTTGATGTCTGCCCTGCCATACTCAGGAATTCCTGGTGCGCCAGGGTCAATGAGGGGATGAAGGTTTGTCTCGAGCATCGGCATGGTGCTATTCATGTGGTCCGTAGTCGGATCTGCAGCTGGGGCACCTTTGTATCGCAGAATGGCGGAGTTGAGGCCGCCGGTAAATGTGGAATTGACGGTACTGGGAAGCGCGCGCAGCCAATAGTTGCTCACTGGCTTATTAGCTGTGAGGACGACAGAATACCGTTGTCCGGCAAAGATCTGAAGCGAGTCGACCAAGAGTGGTTCAGTAAGTATGCCATCTGCCTCAATGACAGTAAGGTTGTGTCCGTCAATAGCAAAATTGAATGAGGGGTTGCAGGACATCCCAATGAGTCGCAATCTGTATCTCTTTCCATACTCGACGTTGACAACGGCAAGTTCAGATTGCGGGCCACCAGTATATCTACCAAGCCCATTTATCAACGTTGAATTTGCATTGACGCCAATCATGTGACGTAGAACTGGGGCCACGATATGATACCTGCGGAAGAATGACGGGGACGCATCTACAATATGAAAGTAAAACCTTACCAGTCGGCAATGGTGATAACTGTGGTCTCTGACAATAATTTAAGTAAATTTCATGACTATGCCTTCATGTACTCACCATCATCGACATCATATAAATAAGCCAATGGGTCAAGTGGATCGTAAATGACTAAAGGGCCGCGAAGACCATCACTAGATATTGCAGTGTTAAAAACATCTTGGCAGAGAGTTAAAGTTGACAAACCATTGTTGCGTGGAATAATGGCTATGGTACCAGTAAGTGCCAGCCTGATTCGGTACGTCGAAGGAATGAAGGAAGGAGCCATTCTGTGCAATGGGGCACTGTGTGACGAATGAAACGCCATCTGCATGGTTGGTTCCGTTCTGAAAGAGCCCATGCCAATGCTGTAGTGATATTGAACTAAGAAAAATCCAGGTAAGTCATGCCACTCACAACACTGGTACTTTTATACATAGAACTATCGTCAAGCTTGTTCACCACGTTTATAGCGAAGTGGTCTCCCTGTACGCAAATCTTAAGAAACATGTG
This sequence comes from Suillus occidentalis, assembly GCA_016628085.1. Lineage (NCBI taxonomy): Eukaryota > Fungi > Basidiomycota > Agaricomycetes > Boletales > Suillaceae > Suillus > Suillus occidentalis. The sequence continues at coordinate 132,492 of JABBWB010000057.1, forward strand.
GAGGATGCAAGTAGAAACTGGTACCTTGTTGGCTTGGATCAGAGGACCAGGAAATGTCCCTCCGGCGAGTGTGGTTCTGGCAGATCATAATATTATTGAATGAATATGAACCTATAAATCTAGAGCGCACTTACGAACGTGAAAATCCATCTGGTGCAATAACTCTATTGGAGATGGTTAGATTAGTAGTAGGCCTCAATGACCGAAAAGTGAGGGGATATGATTGTGATCGAGAGATGATGGACGCAGCATATGTCGTCGAGAGTAATGTAAATGCAATCAATGTCGAAAAATACATACTATAACATAAAACAGTGCTCGTGATAAAGCAGAGCAATAAATATGGAAAGGAAGTTGAGCACAAGGTACCTGGCCATTGACTTTATAGCACCTGGGGCTAATCTGCGAGGCTGAGCTCTTCACATGTCGCATCAGTATCAAAGGCCATTGCTTCTCCGTGCCGCTAATCGCTCAGGAACAGACCGCGCTCACATAAAGCTGTACTATCCCCTACGGTCGAGTCGTGATATCGAACCGCCATTTTACGAGTGACACTTTTCGCAGGGATGAGAGACCATTGGGCGATCATTGAAGTTTGCGACAAAAATGAGGTAAGACAATTTTAGGGAGCTGAAGCGACGGAGCATGCAGTGCGCGGCTATAGTATGGTCATCCTTTTGACGACGGACTCGTATTTGACAGTAGCTGGAGCCTGGCAATCACGGAGGTAACCTAGGATAGCAGCCCTACCCTGAATACAGACTCGGCGGGCTCCAAAACCGGAAGTCACAGAAAGAAAGAAATGACTGAGTATGAATTCAATGGAGCTCACTGAGAGCCTTCTCACTGGCAGAACGAAAGGATCACCAATCAAAGTTTGAAACTTGATTTGGCGAAGTCATAACATGCCACAACAAGATGGGAATAATTGATCTTCCAACCGTGACTACTTGATAGTCGAACCAGCATACTAAGTACTGTACCTGGTAGCGTCAATCAAAGTTATATTACGCAAACGGGTAGGATTTTCGCCCGACGCCAACCATGTTATCGACGACGTTTTTAGGTTGATCTGATCTACTAAGATCAGCTGCTTTGCCAGATCGCCAATAATAACCTTGAGTCATGTGGCTTGCTATGTTCATTTGAGCTCCAGTGCCAGTGAACCTCATAGTACACCAGATATACCACGCCAAACGACTAGCGAGTCACTGGGGCAGCGCCTGCTAGTGCAGTTGTCTGACATCGGTTGTCAGCTTGCCAACGGCATAGCCAGCTTCGGTAGCAATCATATGGGCAGGACTCATTGGTCGGACTACATATGTTGTATGGGTAGTTTTTCCGTAAACGTACTGCCTTGAGTAATAGTCTGGATGCGCAGATGAGCAGAAACGATCAAAAAAATGTATCAATGCCAAGACAGTAGTGCAATTACTATTACAGCCGTATTACCGCATGTCCCTCCCCATAAGTTATAGAGAGGAACGAAAAACAAACGCTTGGTAAATCATTATCATGTGAAGGACAGATGCCTGGATGCAATAATACTTTTTGAAAACTAGAGGTGACAATTAAAAGAGGGGTATAGCGCGCAGAAGCAGTCAGAATTGAAAAGTTTGAATACTCGATAATACTGCAAATCATGTGAGTGTGGTCGCATTCGCACTTCCATTGAAGGAGCCCGGGCGTGATGTTATCGCGTTTAAGGAAACCAAGCGTGCTTGACTAGATGGCTGAATTGGAGAACACAGCGAGGCCCAAGATGCTAGAAAGTTCGGTTAGCATGCTTAGGTCAACTAGCACGGCACTCATACCTGGAATATTTGCGCTGAAGTCTGCAAGTTGGTCCCGAGCTTCGGCCATGACCACCGCAAAGCCGCTTCCTTGGAATTAGTTCGTGGCTCAAACATAACCTGTGCAAACGTACTGGTTCAAATGGAAGTCGATGTGGCTGGCAAGCGCGTCATGAGATGCATATTATGGGGTGTAACGAGAATGCATGCTCACCAATGGATAAACCACGGTCCAGAATTGTCTGTCACGAAACGTATTGTAACGTTGTCCCCTGTCGATCCCATACTTACAGTGTCTCTCCAGATTGGATTGACGAAATTTGTCATATTGGTTCCCGAAGTTCTAACAACAGAAAAAGTGTGCTGTCAAGCGCATCAGAACGGGAACTCATATACAAACGACAGAAAGACGCACTCCGTGAAGGTGGATAGGATGCTATAATGGTGTTGAGCAACGTGAGTGAGAAACATTAAGGCGTACTTACTGGACCTCCAAAAGCTAGACCTGTGTTAGGAAAGGTGATCTCTATTACTTTGTTTGGCGGAAGCTCGTATACGCTTCCGCTCGGCATCAAATCTGAGGGGTGCCGCGCCCCACTGAGCATTTGCAACAGGACCGGCGTCGGAGGGTTGTGGTACGAAACATTGTTGATCTTGAAGACGCCATTCACAGTGGATGCAAGTAAGTTGATGAGGACGTCTGCTTTTCCAATCTCAGGGACACCAGGGACAGGAATGTTAAGCAAAGATGCAAGCTTGCCCTCGTCAAATGGAAAGATGTAGGGTCCAGGAGTGCTCATAGGATCTTCATCGGGCGCACCGCTGTACCTGAGGACGGCTGAATTCAAGCCACCTACAAACGTTTGATTCGGAAGGTTGAATGGTACCCGAATCCAATAATTATCCACAGGTTGGTTGGCGTGGACGACGACAGAGTAGCGTTGGCCAGCGAGAACTGGAAGCGAATCCACAGTCTCAGGGACAGTTTCGATGCCGTCTGCTTCAATAATCGTCATGGTATGGCCATCGATACTGAAGTTATATGATGGGTCACAAGAAAGACCAATGATACGGAACCGGTAACGCTTGCCCTGCTCGACATTGATGACAGAAAGAGGTGCTTTGGGACCGCCATGGTAGCGCCCCCGACCATTGATGAGGGTGGAGTTGGAGGTGATGGGGCCGAAGATTTTGTTTAACTTGGGCGTAGGATCGTGATACCTGAAGGAACTTGTAAGGATTGGAATGCAAAAGGCTGACAAAACAACTCGTACCAGTCGGAAAGCGTGATTATTGTGTTCTCTATGCCAAGGCTAATCAGTCCTCGGTCTAAACATGGAAGAAAAGATGCAAACCGTCATCTACATCATACAAGCCTTGATGCGGATCATCAGGGTCGTATATGACAAGCGGTCCTCTAAGACCGTCACCTAGACATAAAAGCTGTGTAGTATACGTCGCATAGATACTTGCGGGTACTCACAATACTGGGTGGAAAAATGCGAGTGATACCTAACGTATCACTTTAGGCAATCCTCCTCAGAAAATGGGAGCACAAACCAAAAAGTTCCCGTCTGGTTGGGTGCGCTAAATTCGTGAAGGAAGGAGCGATTTTGAGGGATTGGACATTGAGTGATGAACGATGCGCCATCTGCCCAGTTCGACTTCTTCTGTTGGATGCCATGCCAATGCTTTGAAGAGTATCAGGGCACCCGAAGTGAAACAAAGAGTAAAGCACCTACTATGCTGGTCAACAAAGGCATATCTTCGTCATATAAATTGTTCACAACATTGATGCTAAATTTGTCATTCTTCAAAAAATCAGCGTCAGATGTTAATTATGCACTCGCGCGAACCTTCTGCGCCTTGATGAGGGGGCCAGGAAAAATCCCTCCTGCGAGTGATGCCCTGTACAGGACAAAGATGAAGACACGCAGGGGAAGATGTAAGCATGAACTCACGACCGTGCAAAGCCGTCAGGCGCGATTACTCCATTAGTGATGAGGAGTTCAGAAACAGGCCCGATGGTCGACGGGGGCGCGCCAGATAGTGAGTCATAATATTTGGATCTTGAAGATACTACCGATACTACATGTGACAGGGCAAGAAGGCAGCCGGCGAGGACAGTGTGAGGATACATAGCAGGATGTGATGCTGAACCATGCCATCAGACGTGGAGATCAGCTCGAAGGTAACTGTACATACTTGTGATATCCGCGATTAGATCGAGGGACAAGACTGTGGAGGGAGGTCAGAAGTCGACGGACGGACGAGGCCTTCTGTTTGCTGGAGCCACGGAACACTCGGGATGTGATGCGCAAGATGACAAGGAATGCACATTGTGGAATCGAATATGCCCTGGCTTTTGTACAAGCTTGTAGTTGGTCTAAGTCAAAACAGAAACAGGTCGAAAACGTGACGACAAATGACGCATTAGTCAACAGTTGCAATTTGAAACGACTGAACAACCAACACCATGATCTGATGGTATAAGACAGCGCAAGACAGGCGCAATGATCATTATGAACTAGACTGCAAAAATTGAAACCTTGGCTGTTTGAGAATCGCTCTTCTGGCGCACCGAACGACTATATGGGGGGGGGCATATTTTAAATGAAGACATTTGACCTTGGTGTAATTAAAACCTCCAAATGTGATATGTGGCTGTTAGCTGTGCGATGGTAGTAGTTGACCAAAACTCACTAGCGAGCGGTCACGATACTGGAAGAGGGCAGCCGCCAGTACTATGGTCAGGTGACACCGTGCAGTTTCAATATGATAATGATGATCTGGGACAGTCTGGGAGTTTCCGAAGTGGGGCTCCATCGCATGTCATCACAGTCGGTTGTTTTCGCAGGTTGGCAATAAACCATCCTTGCTACGATGCATATCTTGATCAATAAGCAACTCAACCATATTAAGCAAGGGGACGCACCATCGGTAGCCTTCGTGTCATCCTCTCATAGCACACCCAAACATCAGTCGACCCTTTTGTATATGAATTTGTAGGACGCGTACGCCCCATGACCACAAACGGGCGGCCCTTTGCAGCACCTATTGAAGCCTTAAAGCCGATGCCCCACACCAAACCCCATTCAGTACATTGTAGGACTAAGTACTACAATGGGTTACTGTCTCTCTGTCATTTGTGGCGCTGTGCACTAGCGGGTGACTTGTAGAGGTTTGTGTGCTGTGTTATACATATGCTCTCGAGCTCTGCCCTGAGCATCATCATCATGAGTCCTGGACGGTTTTGAAGTATGAAATAAAAAGCAAAACCTTGCATCCTGACAAACTGATGCCCAACAGACAACATTGGCGGAGTAGTTGCACAAATGTTTGTTCTATGTAGAATCTAGTAATCTCAAAGTAGTACTTACCGACGCCGTGCAACGTATTGCTGATCCTGCGATGTGGTTTGCTATGAAGCACGGCCACCATGAAATGGAGAAGAAGTTCTTATCACTACTGATGCATGATGCTTGACCTACACAGGGTTTCGCCTACAAAATACGGTGATGGATGAAGTGAAGGACAGGTGCGTCTTTTCGTGTGATATCAACACTTGTCAACACGTGCTCAACGTTACGCGAGACCACTGTAAGATTCTCTCAACTCTGTTTTCTCTCTCTTCCATCAGTATTGATACACACTGCCTCAGCTCGTGCAATGTGCATTGCTTGCCTTCGCTTGCATGCCATGATGTGGTATCATCGTTCGTTACATCACGCGGAACTAAGAAGGTGGCTGGCATTGTGTTTCATTGGTGAGACTCGACTCTTCTGGCATGGCACTGATGCGTCAGGTTTCTCATATCGGAATGGTCGGGGCAGTTGGTCTGAAGCAGTAGGGCGCCACGAGCGAACAGATCTAGTCCCCTTTCGGAATTTCATTACCCTCGGGCCTGATGTACTTGGAGGCGATACCGACTTTTGGGCGCCGCTGATTACCCCGTCCTGGTATACCTTCTTAGAGCACAGCTCACTCCACTTGCATGTGCTCCCACTTCAGGCTAATCACAAGACTCTGTTCCACCGTTCTTCTTTAGGAGCCAATTTTGGCTTCCAGTTCGATAGTTTGCGCGTGCACATGATGAGGTTCTCAGGCTGATCTCGTCACACTTCTCATGCTTATACTCAGACAGTGGAATTTTCGGATCGTTTACATTCAGACCTGTGGAGTGACCTTCATACGCAACTGTCCCAGGACAGCAGTTCTGAACTTTGGGAATGGCACCATCCGCAAGAATGTCGGGGTCAGCAAAGAGTGACTCTGGCTGGCTGACCGCCCGCTTGGGGGGGCAGTAATGCCTCTCACGCGCCATGTGCTCTATCGTTTACTGGGGCCTCAATCACGACAGCATCAGATGTCTTCCGTATGCAACAACAGCCATGACAAACAGTCCGTGGTCGAATGCTTGTGTCATCCTAATCATATTGATGATATACAACATCAACGACCACTGAATTTGCAGGCGAGAAAAGATCGAGGGTGCTTCACATTCAGCTGCATGTTGGTGTAAGTAATCTACCACGAAGTAGTAGGCACTCCAAGTTGCTTTCTACTTCATGGTAGGTTATATGCTCGGACAAAATGTACACAGTCGCCTCCAAGCCAACGGTCAGCGGTTGTGTATTTTCCTGCAATTTTTCTTCAAGTTCAGGTTCCAATGTTATTGAGCGAATAACCGAGATGATGTCTACTCCTCCCCATCATGATCAAGCTCCCAAACTTTTGCCCCTACAACGCTCTTACTACAAGGTGCTAGCGTACGTGGCCGGCGTGGCGAAAAAAAAAAAAAACCAGTAATTAATGTAGTGTATTTTGAAGATCTAGAACGTAGGCTAACGCAAACCTTGTCGGCTCTGATGATTAGTGAAGAGCGCCAGAGCCAGTGGAAATTCCCCAGCAAACGCCGCCACAGATATCCTCTAAGTACACTAGTACTTCAATAAACGATAAATAATTTCAATTGGCCGAGACCTCGCAAGCTGCAGGCAATCCATAAGTCGTGTATTGTTCTCATTGCCCGAAAGTTGCCTGATAGCGAGGCACTACGCCCAAAACATGTCCTAATTTGGTAGTTCCACAATATCAACATTTTACGGCCTCACCATGCCCTGTGCAGTGTAATGAGTCTTGTCATATATCATTAATAGCTAGATTACACCCAATAGAAGATATTGGACAGCTACTAGTATGCTATCAATGGTCGCATCAGAGGGGGTACATACTACTAGCTATAAAACTTTGTACCTCATTGATCATGCAAGGTTCTTAGGTGACTGGGGGTGATGCTTGTACCTTGCTGTAGCAATTTCGGATCCTGGTGACAGGTGACTCACAGGTCCATCAGTGTCACCGAGTTATTCTAGTAGTATCGTAGTAAGGTTTAACGTTGACGTTGAGGCATGCCGTAGGTACCTACTAGGAGTGGTATGGTAGAGCCTTTGAAGATTTTAAAAATGATTCGCTACTTGACGACTCATCGATCAGTTTTTCGACTTTGAATTCCTCCAAGGCTTCAGGTTAAAGTTAATGCATGATGTTTCGGTCAAACTCACCTGTAGCTAAAAGATCAGTGGAACTCTCAAGCCACGGAGTTGAAAAAAAAATTACTGGCGCTTCCCACCGGAAGAATCCGTCCTATGTCCGTTCGACTTCCCCCCAACATTAATCTCGATTTGGCTGTTCAACGTTAACGCTCAGCGCTGAGCCTTGTAGATTGATGCGGTGGCCAAGTACTTGTTAGTCCGTGCTAATCTGGCATTTTAATCGCGTCCAGCTCGGATCGATTGATAAGACCTCTCTAGACCTGCTCCATCACGTCTGGCTACTCTGGTACCGAGACTATGCCCTATCAAGCACTCATATGGCCTTCTACGCCCAACGTCAGTCTGTAATGCTGACCGATTGATTCTCTGATCGTTATGCAACCGACTCATCAAGGCAATTGAGAATCGTTCCATCAAGCTCTCAAGCTCCCGCATATGCATGGATACACTTACTGGCATTTCAAGCATTCTCCCGCCTTGCAAACGTGTCACTATACCCTCCTAGGCAAGAGCATTGTCTGAGTTTACCAGGCTTCAGTGGTTCCCAGTGGGGTGCGACTTCATGTTTTGGCCCTTCGGTGAGATGGACAATGACTCAGAGGCGACCTATTTGATCATTGATTCCAACTCACGCCTAGCTTGGGGTTTCCTATCGACAGCCTATCACCATGTGGTCTTGCCTACGAGCGACGTTGTGACAAACACCTTGTTCGATGTTTCCATGAACAACATACTCGACCGCGACTTTGATCCCAAAGTGGGTACATTCCAGGTTGTCAGTGACCGTCACTGGTCTCTTGACACTGTTTTAGATGGAATAGAACGTTCGAAGGGCAGACAAATCGCATCGGGAGCTGTCGCTAGGACGGAGGCTTCGACCCTTCTGGCAGCTCTCGTTGCCGCATCTGACTGCTGGTTCAATAGCGTGAGTAATTTCCTCTATTAAAATTCTCGACATCTTTCTTGCTATTCTAAGTTTCACACTCGGTGTCGTTGGGCTCCCTGTCCGAGTCTGTGGCGGGCCCTATCTGCTACTAGTAATGAAGCGATGGACGCCTGTTCCTCAGTATGGCCATTTAAAATATATCGCCTTAGTTGATTCTAAAGTTTTGCTTCTAGCTGAACCGTCCCACTCACTTGGATTGCAACGACAGGTCATTTCAATCGGGGCATAATACTGAACATCGCAATTGCGTCCTGTTTGTGATTCCGGATGATCAACCAAAGATTTTGCGGCAGCATCTTGTGTTCATCATATAAATATTATTTTACGTAGGACAAGAAGGACAACCAGAAGGTTGGAGTCAAATCCATGGCAGTCCGTCTTGACGAAGGCATTCATTGGATCTATTTGATGTGGCCTTGGTTATATGTCTTTTGTGGGCTGGGTACTTGAACAGCCAGCGTCTCCCATTCTATGTAATCAGCGTTATTGCGCCGTTCCTACTATCTCACTGGCACATATGGCCATTGACCATGATGATCCCAAAGATAATCGGAAGAAATTCACGGTGCGGCTAGTTGACATCCACGTACGTTAAATTTGATGTCTTGTTGTATTCTAGGCAGGCCGTCATGCATTCATGGCGTGGCTGTGGTCTGCGCTGGGTTGGCCGTAGGACCACTGCTTCAGACTCGCATCACTCAGTGTTTGAGCATGCAATTCTATCTCACTAGACAACCTTGAGGTTTTATCTGTTCGTTCATTGTCTGATTAGGGAGAATGTATGTATGTCATCTGAAGTAGGCTACAGCCTATGGCAACCTGATTTTCAGGATATCTAGAAGCAAGCAGCATGCCCTCTTCAGGTATCTTGTTCGAGATCTCAATAAATGTGTGTCAAATAGTGGAGTACGATGGATACTGTTCTGTGTGTCACAGGATATCCCTGAATCATAAAATCATAAATTAACGCAAACGCTACGCTTCCATTCCAAGGACAAGAAATGAGAAATCGATGGGATTTTATGACGGTAACAATGATGATCTTTATTTCATCGTCCCATAACCCATCCAATCTACACGACCACCTCTCCGCTCACGCATCCCATCAACAGCGCATCTACACTACCACCTGTCTTCTCATCTAGCCACGCATCGAACTCCCTAAACAGCTTCATCGCTTGGCTTCCATCCGCCTCAGCCTTCTTTGCAGGCCACATGCGCTTCTCCTGGATCCCAATGAAGTTCACCCTCAACCCGTCCACACCAGACGATCTGGGATGCGCATTCGAAGGCGGCGGCCACTTAATCGTCATATCCACCGTCCAGACGTCAGTCCCGTAGAATGACGCTTCTTTGATGTGGTGTCGTGCAAACTCCTCCGGTGGGCTGTTATCTAGCGTCCACTCTAGCACATGCGCATCAAACGCAATCACTGCAACAAGAGTTTGGTCTATGCGACACCAAGGTAACTTAGAAAAACTCACCAGTCCACATTATACCGGGGTGATCAATCTTCAATGTCATAGTCCTCGTTCCCTTACTTTCATCGAGGGTATCGTTAACAGCTGAAACCGTGAATTGCTCTTCCGGAGGCCAAGGTGCGTCATACGCTGGGTCTAGCGGGAGGTCAACCTTGTACGGTGAGAGGAACTGTCCAAATACACAACAAAGACATCAGCATCCCGTGAATGTCGACAATGTGTTCAAATCTCACCGCCGAAAACGGATATAACGTATCCCAATCGCTGTTCCAGTCGTCCATGACAACAGCCTTGGGGGGCACGCCGTCTGCGCCGAAGTGTGCCGTGATGTCGTGGACTAGGTCATCAAAGCCAGGCGCGCCATCTGCCGCTGCGATATGGAGGTGTTGCTCCCGTGTGTTCAACTAGACCGCACACGCTCAGTTTTCTGTACAAACCGCAAAGGCACTAGCACTTACATCCTCCTTGTGAAGCACAAACAGCCTCTTTTGATGATTTTTGTCAAATACCTCCTTTCTGGCAAACACTGCCGTCACTACGCCCACTACAAGGAGCAAAATTACGACTGCTTTACGGAGAGCAGGACGATCAAATCGATGAGCGAATGGCGTAGTAAAATTAAGCGTGTAAGAACCCAGGATCGCCACAATGGAAGCAATGATGTATTCTGCCGGAGCCTCAGAGCCAATACGCCCAGTCTATGAGAGAGATATGAGAAGGGTAGTCCATGGAAAATATAGATATCTCACCAGCGGTACGAACACAACCAAAGTCGCGGATGTCAGTTGGGTCCCCGTCAACAGTGGGACGGTCTGGCCCAGAGCATATGTCCACAGGCTCACAAAGCCGTCTTTGGCCTTCGCCTTATCCACCTTATTGCTTCTATCCCCTGCTCCTTTTGCATCTCCATCTCGCATCTTTTCTGCCATGCCAGCATCATCTACAGTGGAGCCGCTCAAGTAGGAAGTCACCCGATCAATAAGTAAGGCCACAAAGGTCGAGCTTGCACTAAGGAAGAACACCGCACTTGATCCAACACCAGCGAACTGGCCCGCCGCAGCCAGGAATGCATACGCAAGTAGTTGTGCATGCAGGAGGGCTTTTTCAGGGACCGGGGCCAAAGGTAGTTGAGTTAGAAGCGCTCCTGCGTGGATAAGTTTATGTGAGTCACGACGCTGGAAAGGAATTGAAATAAAATGGACATCATTCTGAGTGCGAAAAACAAAATGACATCCGAGAGAATAGCCTGGCGCGGAAAATCATAGCACACGCTGAAATAAATTCACGTACCACACATCGCCGCAGGGCCATACAGTATTAATGGCTCAAACTCGCCCTTGAACCAGCTCATTCCCCGGCCCAACACCCGCTGCATCATAAAGGCAACAACATTCGCTCCAATAAGAGCTCCCAGCCCTCCCAAGGCCACAGAAAGTAATGCCTTCACCATCGTTGCACCTCTTGCACTAGGCCCGCCAGCACTTCTGACAAGCACACAGCTGGCAATGAAAAGCAACGAGTAGAGCACCTCAGCTGTGCGGAACGAGTATACAAAAAAGAAACCCAGGTACGCAAAGAAGACGGTGCGAGGACGGCCATAACCTGAAGCAAGCTCTGGTAGCGGCGAGTTGGGCGAGGTGAGGTGTTTGATGAGCGCGAATGTGTTCTCGGCCATGTGCTGGGGTGTGGGGGACGATCGTCAGTCTCAGGATATTAGACTAGGAGGTCTGGATGACAGACCTGTGCCACACCTGCCTCGATGTTTTCAACCAGATCCTGTACCACATTAGTATATCCCGGTACTTAAATTCGTCAAGCTGCATACCCCGCGCATGTGGTACATGTAACTGTTGCCCACAACTGCCATCTATACAATGCTGTTAGCGTTGAAAACTCTACCGACGAAAAAGAAACGAGAGAATGGTAGGAAGAGGACAGGTCGAACGTACGTCGAGCCCAGTGACGTTCAAGTAGTATTCGAACTGCCGGAAATCAGTGCTTACAGCCGACGGCATGCATATCAGTGCAACAAATAAGGGAAAGACAAGGAAACACACTCAGAGAGTAGCACGCCCGAGCTGAAGATCTCGTTTGCAAAGATAGTTCCATATGGTCTGTGCACACTTACATTAACAATGAACCTCAAAGAAAGAAAACAATAAAACTGACCGAGGCACCTGCGAATACGCCAGAATCATCTCGTGAGACGTCGCTTGGAACAGAAGTTCAGGACCTGCGGTGCCAGCGGCTACAGACCTGTATCAGCTGCATGGCCATATATCCTATATGTGAATAGCCGACCTTCCAAATTGACGACAGCACGGACACTGGAAGAATAATGTAAGATGGAATGTAATAGGATGAATGATTATGGGACACACGTAGACGCAATGGGATGCTGGGTAGAGAAAAGGTGAGACCCATCCTGGAGAGACTCCTCCGCATTATTGAATACTACGGCTATGTTAGCCGGTATGTATCGAAAATCGACGAAAACTCACAAAATATAACTGCATGCTTTGGCTCCCACCCAGGAGTATTCACCAGCACCCGCACGCACTCAATCATCACGCCAACCGCGAGTGCGTCATCTGCAGCACCTGGACTAGGTAGCGTGCTATCGAGATGTGAGTTGATGAGCACCGCGTCAGCTTTTCCCCGGTCCGTGCCATCGCTCAGTCGGATGATGATATTACTCAAGTTGACATAGCGCTTATACAGCCGCGCAGCCATCATATCGAAGCTATCGAGCATACCCGGAAGCTATATAAGACACGAAGGCTATTAGAAGTGATGAACTAGATGACGTACCGATGACTACCACTGCCCTCCTGCCTCCACACCTCGCATTGAAGCTTACGGCCAGGTTGTAAGGCCACGACACGCTCGCACTCCGCTTGGAGCTGAAAAGCTTTCTCTGTCATCCAAACATCTGCGAGTGCGTGTTCGCGGGTGCCAGGTGTGCGGTATCCGATATCCTCTGACAGATACTTGGCATATTGGAGGATTGTTGCTTCAGAGAGCTGAGGTAGAGAAGTGGTAGGATCATATCTGGTGGTTGGATTGGGTTCAACGGATGAGCAAACATTTGTAGAGACATGAAGGAATAACGCACTGGTCTACAATGGGTGTCGGTAATGCTGCAGGGTGAAAAATAAGCTCAAAAACTTCAACCCGGGATTCAAGACAAGAGCACGTACAATACTGGTGCTTTAATGCAAGCCACGGCAACCCAATGAGCAACGGTGCTAGCGCGAGCAGAGACTGCACTGGCCCCCATTGTCGCATCCTAACCATGGTGTCCAGGCCAAATCAACTTGGTTGACCTCACTGTTTAGACGGTCAGTTGCAAAACGAAAGCTGCTGGACAAACACGAATTGTATGTAGATATGTCACTGCAGTAACACTGTAACACGCGTCGTGATTCAACTTGAACTTGTTTTAACAAACAATGAGCGCAAACTGTGGGTACTTTGTGGTATTGGTGGGAGAATCACCGCGTACCAGCAAAGGAAATTGAATTAATCTAGATGCTCAAACCTTCATGCCAGCATATGCATACGTAGGGCCACGTCATGCCTGCGCTGTGGACAGCGACTCGGAGGAGAAACATCAAACGCTAACTGATGCGTAGTATTCTGATTTTGTTTGCGCGACAATAGGCCTCGTACAACTGCAGACTCTGAATCAGAGCTTATCTTGTCCCTTAGCGGCTGCACGGCGGGTCAGGCTCGGTTCTGGGTTGACAAGTCGTGAGTTAGAACAGCTCTCGATCGTCCTTGTGCTACTTATAGCAGATCTCACGCTTGCAGAATTTCCGGCTGTTGCAAGCTGAGACGAAGTCGACAATCCAAGAAGCTAGCGGGCCTCGTGGCTTTGCGAAGTTGTCGACTAACATCAGCTGAGCATGTTGTCATACGGGTTTCCAGGCAGTCAATCATTTGCCACCGAGTGCGACTGCTCGTGTCGCATTCTGGCGGACTCAGGCGGAGGTCTCGACTGCGACAGCGATTCACTAGCTTTCTTATCGTTTCAGTATACCTAAACGATTTCATTTTCCATCTAGGCCAAACATTCGAGTTCTACCCAGTGGTTGAACAGTACAAAGCGAGGTGTGGCCGAGTCGGTGCTTGGTCCATATCGTTTCCGTCACCAGTCTACTGGCGCACCGCTGCCGTACAAACGGCCATCCATCGTTGAATCTTCCCTAAGGTACCCATTTCTTCCTAGGCGGGTGCATCTGTGAACAAGTGAGTCCTTGCTATCTATGTTTGATTGCGGTGCATTCACACGTGTATCATATCATGATATTCCAAATCTATTCCCTTATCACGATACATATTCATATATGTCCCAGCGTTGACATTTGCAAATTGGAAGACTTAGGCGAACGCTGTCGGCGCGCCACTTTCATGCAAACGGTCATCATTGAAGATTCTAGAACGTGCCTATAGGCGGGCGCCGCATCAGTAAACCAGTGAGTTCCTGCTGGTGATTTATTTATGCTGATTGCGGTGCGTTTATATGTGGGTCATATTTCCAATGGGACAAATTGCTTTACTTTCATGATGAGATCTTTTTTTACACTGGTTCTCTGATTTGAAAGTTCATCATCAAGTCCAGTGCCTGGCATTGGCCGACGGGTCATACCTGGGTAGCAATGCTCAGGCTCCCCCGGCCTACCGGTGCCAATGCCAACTAATTACCTCTGTTAGCACAGTGAAATTCGACCCAGAATTCAAATGCCAACCAACTAGTCTATGTCTACAATTCTCAGGTAAATCTCACGATGGCAGGGGGCGGACGGAGAAAGGAGCTAGTAGACATTCTTCGGTCTCTAAGAAAAGGGCCCTGATACTTGACTGTGCACCTAGTAGATACATTCTCATTATACTAATGATTCATAGATAATGTTCAATCTCAAATAAAAGGACTAGGATGCTTTGACAATGGCGTGTGTTATTTGATCATGACTCGTTAATGGGTGGGGGATATAACTTTGAAGCAAAACAATGACTCGGAGCATAAGCCTCGGCAGATGTCACACCGTGCTCGCACCTAGTCCCTCACCTCCTGGTGCCGATGTTTGGACTCCAACAGTAACTGAAGGGTGAGCCCTTTGCGTGGTTTTGGCTTGGTCCTCGCCATAGTCGGCAAATCAGAGAGTGCACCGGAAGATGCCCTGTCAACAGCCAGAAGATGCTGTCCGATGGTCAGTTCGAGCCTCAAAAGCACACGATAATGCTCGTGGTTGAACCAAGATTCAAGTCGATGTTTGACTTGGCAAGGCGGGTTAAGTGGAAGTTAAGTGCGGGACCGCCACAAGTCAGAAGTAAATGCGTAAATCTGTAGATTTGAGGACCCATTGGCTCAGCGGACCTTTCAGGATCAACGCCGCTAATCTCAAGTCAACTATAGTCACACCAACGGTAGATCATTGGTAAATCAATCCAAATCTCTTGGTCTGTCAGAAACATACTCACTATTGGATCATAATAGACTAGTGCCGTTGTCACAGCTGTCTGATGGTCGATCTTTCGACAATGAAGGACGACGAGGAAGTAACCAAACGATACGAAGCTGAACACGGTGGGATGGGCGTTTTGTTGCTAGCCGCGACGGTGCGACGGATTCCCATTTACGGTTTTTACCTTGCCAAGTGTAAGTTTAGTCAAATAATTCAGCTTACCCGACTTAACCGACGGTAGCTACTTCAACCGAGCCGAGCTGTTAAGCTGCGGCAACAACTCAGCAACAAGAAGCTAGCCAGATTCAACTGGAAAATATGGATACCGTCAGGAACCTGGTGGAGTCTGGAACTTCCAGAGCTTCTGATTGAGGTATATGTGCTCTGTACATGTACGTAACCTTCCAAAATACTCGGAAATTGCAAAGTACAGCAGAGGCCAAGACCTCCAACACCGCTCGGTAACGTGCGCTGATCCATATAAGGTTAAGCGTCATTACCATCTAACATCCGTTCCACCGGGGTCAATCAATCCAACAGTCTTGCAACTCCACCCAACAGGCCTAACTGCAGTTGCACGAAGCCTGATGCGATCTCCACGCCTCAAAATTTCATGACCACGCCAGAGTTTGACTTCTAGAGTCTGGAGGTCCTCACCACTTCCTGCTTTCGCCCAGTCACTAGGAAAATGTCGTGTGTCTTTGGCTATGTTCTACTTATGAGTGGACCGCATAAGATGGAAGGTGATTTTTGGGGGATACAGGGCGGACTAATCGCGGCAAACACATTTTGGGGAGATATGATGATAAATTTTATTTCCAAAGGTATCATGTGTCTTTATATTCTGAGCTTGTTCAGCTTCGACGAAGGATCCCGAAACGGACAGCATGTCGAAGTCATTACCGTTCGACCATTCGCAAATGGGTTGTCCTGTAGTAGCTGGAAGGGGAGTACTCATTTTTATCTAGAAAGCGAACTCGCAGGTAGACGGGCCTCGGTAGTACCGACGCTGGCTCGTGTTCAGGAACTTACCTGAAGACGATATCCCCGATCAAATAAGAGCAGTGCCATCCTCCATATCTGCAGGCCTGGGGGTGAGGCCGGAAACATCGATGCTTAATAATTCTGTGTCGATGTATCTGAGATTGGGGGTATAATGAATGATGAATTAGGCGGAGGTAAGGTGGGGCCTTTGCGGAGAAGGACAACAGTGACCATGCGATGACATGGGCGCCAGTGTGCCTTCAATCACTGGAGAAGGATGGCGGGTATCCTGGATAAGCGAAGTGGTGGGTAATGATTAATGAACAACCCGAGTTGTGGGTTGAATTAATTGAAATTTATGCAGCGCCTTATTTTCTGTTCGCGTTCGCGTCACCGAGCACCAGAAAGGTTCATGATCTGGCTAGTAGGTAAGTAGTATATGGCCCAGCTTCGGCCTGATCAGGCCGCGCTAAAGTCGCCTGGACACAGCTCAGGGCTTGGCTTTGTATGTCCAGGTTGTCTGTTACGGGCTACCACGGACGTCCGCAAGTCAGGTACGAATCTATCCGCTCTATCTAGTTCTATCTAATGATTCAGGGGATTTTTACCGTTGTTCCTATTCCTCGGGTCAGTTAGGGAAATTTACAGGTTTTCGAGGTCTTGTCATTGCGTTCTTACATAGGTTGGAGTACCTTGTTCGAGGGGCCGAAGTAGTACCTTGTTTGAGGGGCCGAAGTATTCGGCAGGGTAACAAGGCTGCGGCTCTCATCGTTTCCGATCAATGATATTCCCAATCTGAAGATCGGGTCAACGGGTGAGTGATCTACTGCAAGTCTGCAGCACATGTGCCACACACAAACTGTCTAAACCCCCCAAGATGCGCCATGCGATTTATTTGAAAAATTTGCAGGATAGAACGGATATTCGAAAAGGTATTGTGTATTGCACCGAGAATGAATATTAATGAATACTTGACCAGCTGTACAGACCTCCCGATCCAGAATGATGATAATTCAAGTCAGTTATTAATTTTGTGGTCCGAGATCTCCCATTCATGTGGCAGGCGATATCCATATTGGACCGAAAGTGTATATTCGGGTAGCGGACTGTCCAACCTGTGTCCAACAGTTTGTGTCCAACAATCTTCAGTCAAGACGTTATCTGACACGAGTTTTTATGGTGTAAAATATTACCAGAAGAGAAACAAGCTACGCCGGTCTCTTGACTGATAAATACGGGTGAGTATGATCTGCCATGATTATCTGTTTCTCCATGGTCCCTCCTTCTTACAACGTACTCATTGTTGGTGCCGGTGTAGCAGGACCAGCCCTTGCCTATGCCCTTGCCACAAAGACACATAATAAGCGTAATGCTACTGTGCGGATAGCTCTACTTGAGCGTTCCTTGTCAAAGCCAGACCGTATCGTCGCAGAATTACTTCAGCCTGGCGGCGTTGCTGCGCTCAAGAAGCTTGGTTTAGAATCGTGCCTCGGGGAACTTGGCACTGTTTCTTTATCAGGTTATCATGTTCTACGAGGGGAGCAGGACATTCGCGCCCCTTTCCCTAATGGTCATAGCGCGCGAGCTTTTGATCATGGGGCATTTATCATGTCCTTGCGCGACCGCGTACAACGGATGCCCAACATCGACGTAATCGAGACTACAGTAACCGGTCTCATCGAGGAACAGAGCACACATCGTGTGATAGGCGTTCGCGCCTCTAAAGCGGGTGGTCCGCCAGAGTCGCACTTTGCTGACCTCGTCATTCTCGCGGATGGCTCATCATCCAAATTTAGAACCGCCGTCCTCGGAAACATGCCGTATCAGCCTTCCCAGAAGGGTTATTTGGCAGGTCTGATTGTGAAAGACCTAAAGCTGCCGGAGCCTAAGTATGCCACCATGGCTATACTGAAAGGCGCTGGACCAGTCATCCTTTTCGAGCTCCCCAACAACGAGCATCGGATGCTTATCGAATTGAAGCAGCAGCCTCTGGACCTCAAGGTTTGTGATTCTGCCTTGTGTGGTCGTGATCGCCCCCTCTTACTATTAAGATTGCAGGAACATATAATTTGCGACATTGTTCCTCAGCTTCCATCATCAGTACGCGCCCCCATTCTCAATGCTCTGGAAACGTCGCGTGTGCGACGAGTCCCGCATTTTTATCTGCCGCCCACAAAACAGGGGGGATGCAGCAAAGTGGGCGCCTTTCTTCTGGGAGATTCATTAAATATGCGCCACCCGCTAACTGCGGGTGGAATGACGGTCGCTCTTAATGATGCGGTCATTCTCTCTGAACTTCTGGCCCAAATAGAGAACTTTGGCAACTGGGATGAAGTTTCGGCCGTCCTCCGGAAGTGGCACCACTTGAGAAAACCGCTCGCATCCACTATCAATACCATGAGCATGAGTTGGGCTGGCATATTCGCAGCCGAAGGTACGTCGATGTTAGCTACCGAATGCTCATAGGCTTATGATTGTCCATACACGCAGGCGAGGCGTTTGACATTATGCAGGAAGGAGCATTCAAATTCTTCGGGAAGGGTGCCGAGTATTACGAGGAACCCATGTCATTAGCAGCTGGGTCAGTGATATTTCGATAATTAACACGATCGCGCTGATCTGGTTCCGGGACATCCAGGATCACTCATTCTCCGTTATTGCTGGCACGCAGTTCTCTTGCCATAGCGTTTTACTCCATTTGGGTGCTGTTCACACATCCCAGACCTGGACATAAATCTGCTCCGCAATTTTACGAATATCCGTTGCTTTTTATCAAAGCACTGAACGTTGTAAGATCGTCCAATGTGCATTTTGGAACATGTTGACCGATTTTTGCGGTATAGATATGGACAATAGGCATCGTGATGGGGCCGGTAATGTGGGCAGAAATGTGATTTTCTTGCACGCGACTTGCATAGATGTACGAAATGTAATTTATTAATGTGTAACCTCTTGGATTGAGTATTGATAATTCGCCTGGCGTAAAGATTATGCATGTATGAAATGTAATATATCAGTTCAAAAGTTTCCTCCTGGATTGATGGAACGCCCGTAGTAACTGCATCGCCTATGATTCGCACACTGCTCCGGGTCAAGCACGGACTTTGCAACTGATATGATAAAGCCATTAATTGAATGGCGCCAAGTAAGTATAAGGTTATGCCATAGGCGGTAATGGGCGCCACAATGGTTGACACTGACAAGCCATGCTGTGGTCAGGTCGACATCGTTGTTGATAGGTACCGTCGACGTGAAGTGACTTCTAGGTAACTTCAAAAATCCGTGGGCGCTCTTCGACTCGGAAGCGACACTTCGAGTTGCATTGATTGATGTCTTTAGTTCACGACATTCCGCCGACAGCTGTTTTATCAGCATTGGACTGAAGAAAGTAAGAGGTCATGCATGAACGTCTTTTTCCCGCAGTAAGGAACCTCACCCCGCCTACTTTGTAAATTGATCCCGGGCCTGCGTCAACCCTCTGGTCTTTGTGCACGGTAGATTGGTCGGTATCTGGGAACCTGGCATGTAGAACTATTGGCGGCCTATATCATGAATAAGATGCACGTTATGTGATAACACCAAGGTTTTGGATTGAGGACAAGATGGTCGAGAAATCCCATTTGAATTTGTTAAAGAATCCGCTTCCTCTCGTATTGTGCGATCGCCACGACCAGTAATCATGCACTTGTTTTCAGGTGCGATCCTCGTCGGGTCCGATTGAAGGGGGAAGACTAGTGACTAGTGACTGTAAAGACGAGCCAGTCACCAAAGTCTTGTTTCCGGGCATCGTGCATTAGGTGCAACAACTTCGCATCTTGATCATATCCTACAATCTCCGCAGGAAGTATTTTGTCATAGATGTGCATGGATATACGCCAAGATACGTCAGAAAAAGAACCTCACCACCAGCGCATCGACGTGGCCACCGCTGAGTCACTTGTGCCGCAGGACTGGTGTAAAGTTTAATCGATGTATTTCGAAAGGAGACACAGATACCGTGACAAGTCTACACTGAGTGCACATATCGAGGAGGTAAATGGTCCAAAAATATGAAATATAAACGTAGCTCTACACGCGAAGTCGTCAGATTAACGCGTCAATCAACGAGCTCAGAGCTGGGAGTACGCACGAAATTGATCATGCGCCAATATGCATGAACACTATGTGCTATTCCAAGGGCATGTCCTTGTCGCGAGCCAACGAGTGGACTGCTTGGTGCAGCGCTTGGGCAGCTCGCCTGGAAATCATCTTGCCATCTCCGCACATAAGTTTTTGTAAAATACCTCGACTAAGCAGTGCACAGTACTATCGTTGACCTTCCATAATGTCCCAACAACACTCTTAACCCCAGCGAATTGCAGGCCGGCCGCTAGGTGTATCACTTCATCGGGCGTTGCAATGTCACCGACTGCAGTCTCACAGGCAGAAAGAAATGCAAATTCATGTTGAGAGAGATCCATTTGGGTGATATCGAGGAGTGACAGCGGTAGGTCGCGCATAAGAAAGGCCTGACTTGAAGGGGTCATCAAATTTCTGTGTCCCATGACACTGAAAAATGGAGCCAAGTATTATCTCGCAGCGCGCGCAGTGCCCTCGATTTCGTTGCATCAACGCTCGTTATCTTAATGAAGGAAACAGTTGGGGGAGGGGGTAAAAGACTCCGCACCAATTCCAGTTCAGGCTCCACACAATCCAAAGTGGATGCAGCGCCGTCTGGGAGATTCTGGCCAATGGCAGCAAAGGGCACTGACTGGACTCCTGTCGCGACTTCTACGAGCCCTCATCAGCGCGGTGAGCGATGGTGTGTAGGAAGAAATATATTGCTGGGAAAGGGACTCTGCCATTTGCCCTATATTCGCCAGCAGCATGCAACGGCAAGAAATTGAAGAGCAGCGTCGGGCATCACCATATTCGG
This sequence comes from Suillus occidentalis, assembly GCA_016628085.1. NCBI lineage: Eukaryota > Fungi > Basidiomycota > Agaricomycetes > Boletales > Suillaceae > Suillus > Suillus occidentalis. Next base: position 153,634 of record JABBWB010000057.1, read on the forward strand.
GAACCTCGTCGTGCAAATCCGCCCAGACTTTCAACCACCGGGCGGACGACGTCGTCCCACAACTTCCTCAAAACTTTTATCAGCGCTGTTTGGTTCCCTGTAAGACTTGAGTCTTTTCCAATTACCTCTCAGCTCGGAGTGCGAGCACCAATTTGGCGAGTTTCTCAATATTGGTAGGGAGTTGAATGCTAGTCAGGGGTTGCTGGTTGTGGGATTATGATGGCATCGCAAGACGATCGGCTTGCAACGAACACGATGGTAGGCCCGTCACGAGCTGCTTCTTGAAGGTCGGCGAACAAGGAGGGGAGTAGGAAGCGAGAGAAGCCCTCGGATCTCGTCCACAACTCCATTCCAGTCCTCCACTAAACGTCTATAGTCTTTGCCATCGCCTCGGTGATCAAAGCGGGTGGAGAGTTGATTCGCAAAATTATTCAATGACTTGGACTGATCTGTGTGACCAACAGGGTGCAAAGCAAGCGCTTCTTTTTGAAGTTCAATTGCCTGATCCATGTCTTCGGCATTACCTCGACGCTCGAAGCGAGTAATCAGCATTATACTCAGATTAACAAGCAATTGCCCTCGGCAAGCATGCGTGGCGTTGTAGTATCCCAGTGCATCGTAATGAAGGGATATCGCTTCATCTAAGGCACGAGGATCGCCTCTCCGCGAACACCACTCTGCTAGATAAGCAAGTTGATTCGGCGATAACGGAAGCATGGATACAGCGGACCGCTCCTCCCCAAGATCATTTGCATCGATGCTTCCAGCCGGATGCAGAACAGATGTTTGCCTCACAAGCAAAGCTGCTCTGTGAATGTGGCTGCTGGTGTGGCAGACATCGAGAACTTCGCTCAGCAACTCTTCAGCCGCATCAACATCCGTTTGGAATCCCCGTTTCGCGAAGCGAGACAGCATAGCAGTGGCGAGATGGAGCTGGGTGATGGGTCGGTCTGGATGACCAGTGGGACGCAAATCAAGAGCATCTTAAAAGACAGAGATGGCAATGTCGAAATCGAGGTATGTTTCATTAGCTTGGCAATTATTGCGATAGCTAGATTGAACAATGCTGCAGGGCGACAAGGATGACCCATGGGACAGATATCCAAGGCGTGTTCAAAGTGATTTATGGATTGGTCGAGATCACTACTGTTCTGCATCCTGCGGTATCGTGCGAGAAGACTATGTCCGGCATCTGTCCTTAGCATTAATGCATCCATTTCGCCGGACGCGAGCTGCGCATTACAGGCTCTCAGCATCAGAATATCTGATTATATTGGCTACTCACGGTAGAAAGGGAGCAAAGAACTGCAACGTCCTTTTCATCAGAGGGTCGCTGCTCCAGTGTCATGAATAGTGAAGTACACGGGGATACAACTTCCCCCTGCATGGGCTGAAAAACTATGGCTGTGATTTTCATTAACATCCGTCATATGTCATTGCAAAAGACCTCACTGACGTTGTGAATCCTCGCTGCGATCCAGCAATTCTTGAACGGAAATCTCGAATTTGCGGCGGACTTCTCCATGACAGAGCATGGGACCCGATTCAAATGAGGCGTACACGTTGATCCGCACTTTTGAAGATGGCTCGCAAGGCCTAGAGTCTTTCTCAATACCTGTAGGAAGGATGAAACTAAGTACAACTTACAGCAGTATGCGTTCGTGCCATTCTATGACAGCCTGATCTACGTGTACAGGTTTGTTGCTTGTCGAGAATTCAGCGCCACCAGTATTCACTGTTACATGAAAGCCAGCGGGAATCCGTCGGAGGCCAAGAGTAAGATCATTTGCACGAATGGCTTAGGAGAAATCGTCAATACGTACTGAACGGAGATTGATATCACATACCAGTAATGACAACTTGTGGCATTCCAGCAATTTGCGTCTCTCCCGAATCCTGTTCTGGGCGGTTTGACTCCTCACTCAAGGCTTGCAGGGTATCATCGAGCGGGTGTGGTACGGAGTCTGTCGAAAAACGAAAAAGCAAAGTAATGAAGAAATAAAACGTCGCCAGAATTACTTTGGAAAAACATTGGTACGCGTTGAATGAAGATAGACGACACATACTGTTGACGACTTGTAGCATCTCACTGACCACGATGTTTGTCTGTCCTGGGTTCTTGGGGCTTTCGGGGTGGTTCGGCTCTTCTCCCAATGGTGGAGGATGGTCACCGAAATGCCCAGGGACGAAGCTCGACATGCTACTGAAGGCTAGATTCAAATTAACGCTTGAGAATAAAGTGTGCTGGACATCGTGAAAATAGTGCAGTGCCCTGGTGTATTATAGAGGACAAAGCCACAGCATCATGCACGCAGGAATGTGTAGTACGCCAATGCCAACAGGCCTGACAGAAGCAACCATTGAGCCACCCACTGTACTAGTAGCGAAGGCAGTGTAGCCTCATTACCACATCGGATTTATGTGATCAGCGATGGCCCATAGTAGGTACGCTTGAATTGACGCGTCAGTACTTCAAGCTTCAGTCCCAGTGAGAACTGGTTGTGCTCAGATGGGGCTGTTTATGTTGAAATGTGGATTACCCTTTTGGTCTTGTGATGGAATGCGCTTGGATGAGCTCATTTGTGATTCGATAACGAAAACACTTGCAACACCCTGCAGCGCCTCGTGTTCACATGTAATTTGCAACTGCAACGTGCTGGATTTACATAGGGCTAACTGTGTATGCATATGCACTCTGCACGTTCGCAACTCGCCACTTCTTCACTTCGACAAATTACAATTGTCCTTTTTGTTTGGGCAAAGTTTGTTTTTGCCCCAACATTTGAAGTCCCTCCTTTCTTCTTCCCCACCATCTTCCTGCTACTGTCGACGGTCCTCTGCATATCCGCAAGTTCGTCCTCCTTGTGTATTGGCTTGTGGGCTGACAACAAGTAAGTCACAATTTCCCTACCTTATCCTGGTTGTATGCATATATTCAACAAACGAATTCAATACCTAGCCTCTACGGGACATCGATGTCAAATTGGCTTGGGGTAAGTCGTCTACTCCGAGTCTTGTATGCGCTGACTAACTCTTATTTGCTCGATTTTCAGAAATACAACAAGGAAGTCAAGAATTTGGTATGTTGTGTTCACTTGGTTATCTATGATACTAATCAAAGTTTTTGCAGGTGTCCAACGACGCGTGGAATAAGATGTCAAGAGGGCCAAATCTACCAGCCTGTCACGGTATCAGCCATTGTGTGCTTCCTCGATGTCTCGATTCTGCTACCAGCATCTGCCGCACCTTTGTTGCTGTGTTATCTGCTTCTTATTTTTGATCACCTCTGCTGTCTGCTCTTGACATATTTTCAATCCGCTCTGTTGTCTACTCCCTTTCTACTAGGCTCTCGATGTTTGTGAGTCGTGACCCACTCTGCTGTCTATGGTCTTTCTGCTTGGCTCTCACCGTCTTTTCAAGGTATACCCCACCTGTTTTGCATCAGTCCCCCTATTTACCAGCTGCTTTCGTATACCAATTGTATTCTACATAATACCTACCAAGCAATCAAATCATATTTGACACTATTTAAGCACATTCTGAGAGGACAGCACGAGTGTGTGTGGATCTGCCTAGATATGCGCAATGCAACGAGAAGCACATAAGAGCACATGAGGCACTGCCCCGTCTTATAGAAAATATGCCCTGAGTCCGGATATCGGGTGAAATGCGTTCGTATGTGCTCTTTCTCTCAAACGCGCATCTCGACATATTTGGCCCTATTCGGGCACAGTCAATTCTCACTGGGCTTCAGTGGCCGCGTCAATGTTCGTCAGCGCCGCGTCACGGCCGCGTCAAAATAGCTACGCCCGCGATTTGTCAGCGATTAATTCGAAGACAAGTCAAGAGCTTGTACTTGATTACCAATCTGTCGATCGAGTCAGCTGGAACATATCTAACAAACATAAGCACGAATAGCCGCCGGTTCGGCTGGAACATATTATATATAAGCAGGTTACCACGGACCGCACTGCGATGTAGAAGTTATCGAGCATCGGATCGCCCATCTTCTGCAGGTTTGAATTATTCCAACCAACGAATTATTCATGGCAGATATCATAACTTCAAACCGCGACCGCCTCCTTCAAGCTGCAGCTGAAGGTACTAGTCTATCATCCTGACAGTAGAACCTCACACTGAGTTCATGGGCCCGATAGCGAAGACATTCGCATACGTGCCTTACTCCAAATTCCGTGTGGGAGCTGCTCTTCTCACCGAGGACGGCGAGATCATCAAAGGCGCTAATATCGAGAACGCCTCCTACGGTGAATACGGTTTTCTAAGATTTTACTTGGTTCTTCCTTTACTCATCAATCTTGCTACCATACGCAGGTGGTACCATTTGTGCGGAGCGCACTGCGTTTGTGAAGGCAGTAGTGCGTCTACATCTGATAGCATTCGTGCGCCTTGATCTGCAACTAAATATCTTGATATCAGAGTGAAGGCAAGCGTAAGTTTGCCGCACTCGCTGTCACAACGTATGTCATTGCTATCCCTGCCCAAAACCTTACACTGATTACCTCCCAGCGACGTTGCCTCGCCAATTGCGCCTTGTGGAATGTGTCGTCAAGTCATTCGTGAATTTTGTTCCCTCGACATGCCCATCCTATTGGCTGCATCTTCATACATGGAGAAGGAAGATGGCATACGAGATACCACTCTTGGGGAAATACTTCCGTTTAGTTTCGGACCTGAAGACTTAGAAAGAGATCGTGGTTAAGCTCCCTTTTGTTGCACGTTTGAACTCATCTATGTCATGTACGAATATCATGTCCTATAGGAATTGAATTTTACAGTACTCTCATTACGAGAAACGAAGTATTGTCTTGCTTCATGTTCAACAAGGTCTAGGCTGATCTGTCGCCCAAAATGGTAGTAGAACAGGTCTTGTGGCTGTGAAAGGCAGTCACTTTGGCACAGACTGCGGGAGCAAGGGAACTGGAGCTGTGCACACAACATACAACGTGCACTACACATTTCTTCATCCACAACATCCTGCATGGCTCCTTGGCACAGGACAGCCGCTTTTATATGGTCAACGCTTGCTTTTCTTCTTTATTTTGGTTACACGTCTGCTGCTGATCCAGAACATGCCATAAAGTACTTCGACAATGCGCCAACCCGGCTGTTCTTTTTCGACGATGCGACTGTGAGGCATTCATATCTGCCTCAGCGCTCACTTACTCATTCACTTAATCCTCTAGAGTGTGATATACCATGATGCCATCTTCGGGGACATACATGTTTCTCAGGACGAAGGCAAGACCTGGAATCGCGCAGAAGACATACCACCTGGCGAAGCTGCAATGTTTATCGAGCACCCATTCAACAATCGCGTGGTGCGTTACTGTCCATACTCCTATTCCCAGTATATTTCGCCTGCCTCGAACACACTGACGTGGCTTTCGATCTAACCAAATTCTATCCAGGCATTCGTATTAACAAATGGCTACACGCATTACCGCACAGACGACCGTGGAAAGTCATGGCGCACGTTCCAAGTCCCAGAACTAGTAGCCTACGTCCAAAAACCACTTTCGTTCCACTCAGATCCCAAAAAGTGGGAGTATACCCTCATCCAGGCTACCACATGTGACGACATTCCCTGGGGTGAGCATTGTCGAGACGTGGTACGCACTTGTCTTTTTCTATGTATTACTTTCATTTAAATTTCTACGTAGACATACTACACCACAGATGGATTCGCCTCATCACCACAACTACTCCTGGATGACGTCTCCCGCTGCCAATTTGCTCACAGTAGTAAGGATTTCAAACATGACGCTCATGAAGACCTCATCTACTGCGTCGCATTTGATTCTTCCGCTATGACTGGCTCGCACAACATCGCAAGCAGTCGTCTGTACTCCAGCACAGACTTTTTTGCCACCAAGCAGAACGAAGACCTTGGCATCGGCAAGAATGCTAAAGGTGTCGTGGCGTTTGCGATCGTTTCCAAGTTCGCCGTGGTTGCGCTTAAGGACTTGGCGCCCGGCAGCGAGGGTGACATGCTGTTATATATTACTGTGAACACCAAGGAATGGGCCAAGGCACAGTTCCCGCATGCCTCCCAGGCGCGCTTGCGAGAGAACGCATACACCATCGTCGAGTCTACGGTCCACTCTCTAGCAGTAGATGTCGTCTTGCACGACGTAACCACTGTTGGTACCCTATTCGTCAGCAACTCTAATGGCACCTACTTCGTGGAGAGCTTGATGGACACGAAACAGGAACATGCAGGGATATGTTGACTACGAGACAATTTATGGCGTCGAGGGTGTCGGTATCGCCAACGTCATCGCTAATGCGCAAGGACGTTGAGAGGAAGATGGCAGCCAAACAATTACGGTCGGTCATTACATTCAATGATGGTGAGGGACGATGTTTCTTGTATCCTCTTGAGCTGACTTTATGGCTTCGCAGGCAGCTCATGGAACCCTCTTGTTGCTCCCAGCGGTACCTGCTCCTCGGAACCATGTTCGTTGCACTTGCACTCAGTAACAGACATGCACAACTATGGCCCTGTCTTCTCGTCCCCTGCTCCTGGCTTCGTTATGGGCGTGGGTTCTGTTGGAAAGATGCTTGCGCCGTATGAGGAGAGCAACACATATATGAGCACCGACGCCGGTCTAACATGGTCCATGGTCCACGAAGGCGCATATCAATACGAATTCGGCGACTCCGGAAGCGTCATCGTCATCGTCGATGACGAGAACCCCACCGACTCTATCATGTACTCCACGGACATGGGCCAGAAGTGGTACGTCTTCGCGCCTTGTTGCTCGCTGTGTGTGCGTGTATGCGACCTTACTGAAACGCCGCGCTCCATAGGAACACGTACAATGTTGGGATCCGATTCCGTGCCAGGGGCTTGACGACGGTGTCGGATTCGACGTCCCAGAAGTTCCTCCTCCTCGGCCAAGTCACGCGGGAGTTCCAACCACCCGGTCAGGGCCGCAACGTTGCCATCTACCTCGACTTCGCCACCCTTGGGCGCCCACAGTGTGGCCCCAACGACAAGGAGTCGTGGTATGCAAGAGCCAATTCCAAATCAGAATGCATCATGGGTGCCAAGGTCCGTTGCTGATGTACATCTTGCCATGAGAAACATCTTGTTGATATGCTTTGAAGCAATGGTACACCAGGCGCAAGGCTGACGCGGATTGTTACATGGGTGAGAAGTTCCATGATCCAGAAGTTCATGATGACAAGTGCCCATGCGAGGAGCATGATTATGAGTGGTACGTCATCCCTCGTTACTCTGACTATCACAACTGCTCATGCATTATTCTAGCGACTACAACTACGTGCGGAGTGATGGTAAATGTGTGCCTTCGGGCCCAGAGCGCATACCCAACACCCAGTGCACCCTTGGGACGCCCGGCGAAAAGTACATGGGTTCATCGGGATATCGCAAGATCCCTGGGAACAAGTGTGAAGGTGGCTCTCGCATGGACGAACCTATGTCTAAGGATTGTGACGGAGGTGAGTGCTTTAAAGGTGGTGGAGGATCTGTGTCTCATGCGTCATTTGCAGCTGAACCTGTCGAAGGAGCGATCGTTCACCAGATTGTATGTTTTCTGTCCTAGCTTTTTCCAGTTAGGAATCTCATGATATTATAGCATCCATTCCCTAGTGATATTGTGCAAAGCGAGTATTTCAAGGGCTCGAAGGTGAGCGTCCCGTACATCATATCATAATCACACTTCAGCTCACGTTTACTTCCATAGACCGTCCTCGTCCGTCTTTCCGACTTCACGATTTGGCAATCTAGCAACGAGGGCTACACATGGGAACAGAAGTTCCCAGAGGAGCGTTTCCTAGCGTTCTACATGCACACACACACCAACGAGCGCGCATACCTTATCACTGACTCCAAGAGGTTCTACTACACAACGGACACAGGCCGCTACTGGCACTCCTCTGAGGCACCTTCGCCTCCGAACACTTTCGGGGCCCAAGTGATGCGCTTCCAGCCCAGGTCTGACTATCTCATCTGGGTCGGTAATATGGACTGTCAAACGGGGTTCGAAAACTGTCGCGCGCAGGCCCAGTACACGTCGAACAATGGGCGGAATTGGCAGTTAGTGGAGGACTACGTCGTCAACTGTGACTGGGCACGCGATGAGGACTTGCGGATCGATTCATCTCAGATCATATGCGAGTCGTACGCGAACAAACAAGGTTCGCAGTTGTTTTTCGGGAAAGAAAATGCGTTGCAGCTCGTGTCTGGAATGGACTATTATGCGACGAAGACGAAGCTGTTTGACCATGTCGTGGGGTTCACCAAGTTTTCAGAGTTTTTGATCGTGGCTGAGGTGAGTGTTTAGTTGGCTCGTGCGTGTGCTTTTGATTGACTCGCTGTGTATTCGCAGTACCTCCCAACGAGGGGTACACTCAACCTCCAGGTCTCACTTGATGGACGGACGTTTGCTTCTGGGAGCTTCCCTCCTGGCATGCATCCAGATTCTCACGTAGGCAGCACCGCTCTAATTCTACAAACGCTTAATTTGCTCATAATGTTTTGTAGGCATACACTGTCCTCGAGTCGAGCACTAAATCTATCTTCTTACACATGACCATGAACGAGTTGCACCAACACCGTGGGGCAACATCCTCAAATCCAACTCCAACGGAACTTACTTCGGGCTGTCCATCGAGAACGTGAACAGGAACAGTGCCGGCTTTCGTCGACTTTGAGAAATTCGTGGGGCTAGATGGCATTGCGATGGTCAACGTAGTGGCTAATCCTGCAGAGGCTGCGCTCACGGGACGCAAGACTCTGCAGACGAGGATCACACACAATGACGGTATGCTTTGTTTCACTCGTATTTTGTGCCTCTCGTTGACAGTTACTTGTTGCATCAGGTGGCACTTGGAAGCCGCTTCTACCGCCTTCAGTAGATTCGCTGGGTCTGAAGTACCCATGTACATCAGTGGTATTTCGTGCTTTTTTTTTTGCGCCGCTGCCCATTGACTGATTTTGTCGTGTTCAGGGGTGTTCACTCCACGTTCACGGGTATACAGAACGTTTCGACGCCCGGGCAACCTATAGCAGTCCATCCGTCGTCGGTGTGGTAATGGCAGTCGGAAACGTGGGTGAGTCGCTCGCCACCTACACCGAGAGCGACACCTTCCTGTCCCGGGATGGCGGGTTCACATGGGAAGAAGTACACAAGGACGCCCATCTCTGGGAGTTCGGCGACTCAGGATCTGTCATCGTGATCGTAAACGACGAGGAGCCGACGGACCACGTCCTGTTCACCACGGATGAGGGTCTTACCTGGCGAGAATTCAAGTTCACGACTGAGAAGATCAGAGTGAGGGATATCATGACGGTGCCGGAGGATACAAGCCGGAAGTTTGTGCTTTTGGGTCGTTATCCCACGTCGTCTGGCTCGGTGATCGTGCATTTAGACTTCTCATCTCTGACGCATAAAAAATGTGGGTAGCATGCTCTTGTACTCGATGATTGATGTTGAACTCATTCTTCCAGGCGTCGTGAATGTGGAAAATCCTGGGAATGATGACTTTGAGCTGTGGAGCCCCAGCGAGGAAAGAGACTCGCTTTGCTTGTTCGGTCGACAGGTGAGTTGTGTAAACTTAAGTTTTTAATTTGTCACTCATATCATGTGCAGACGCTTTACCATCGCCGCAGACGGGATGTGAACTGTGTTGTTGGAGACACGCCCAAGGCACTAGACAACATTATATGGAACTGCACATGTACGCCGGAGGACTTTGAATGGTAAGTCCTAGGTGTGATACCACCCGCTCAGAGCTAATCTCAATCTTGACACGAAAAACAGCGAATTTAACCATGTCCGCAACGGAGAAGGCGAATGCGTTCTTGTTCCGGGGACGAGTCCACGACCGCCCGATGACTCATGCCGCAATGGAGAAGACTATTGGTACGACCGCACGGCATATCGCAAAGTGCTCTATTCCACATGTGAGGGCGGCGACCGCATAGACCGAGGCACGGCACATCTATGCCCTGGCATTAACGGCCACAGCGCGATTTTCTGGATGATGGTGATTTTGTTCCCCTTTGCGATCACGGCGCTTGTCGCATGGTGGTGGTATACCAAGAGCGGAATGGCGAGAGGGCAAGTGACATGCACGTTATGTGTGCGCGTCGTATGCTTACCATTGACGCACAGGACGATCCGTTTACCCGGAGGCGACTATTCGCATGGATCAGGGTCGGGTGTGATGGCTACGCTGGCATCTGTACCATGGTTCCTTCTCGGGCTTTCAGGCATCGCGTTCGAATATATAGCGTCAAGCCTGGAATCTCTATCGATGGGCTACCGCACCAGGCGTGGATATAGGGATGTACCTGTAGACGAGGATGCGCAAGTCCTGCATTTTGAGGATGAGGAATGAGCGGGGCAGAGGTCATACTTGGACGAGTCTGCCTCGACTATATATTAATAGTTCATACTGTCCTTATAGGTAGTCGTTGCCAATTGCTTTCCTATGTATGCTGACTCTTATTTTATTTGCTGAACATTCTATTGTGGGATCATCGGCTTTGTCTAATTGTATTGAATTTGACGCATGGATGCGACGTTCCACTCATGCACATAGGCATGACCTTTCGCAACTTCAAGTGATTAGCGTTAGCATGTTGTATAGCGTCGATTGAGAGCAACGCCTGTGCATAGGTCCACCACATACAGCTTGTCGACACGAGATCCGTCAGTTGACCCGGAAGGCTGCTATCAAAATGTGAGTATTATAAGGGGCAGTCCGTATATGAGAAATGTGTTTGCGGGCGATCGAAGGACATCGAAACCATGCTTTCAAGTCGTTCAGCAGCCCTCGAACAAGCTAGTGGTAAGATACGAAATGGTGGCTGAAGGTGAGGACTATTCCGATGAGTCTTGGTTCCACTGATGACTGTTCATAGTTCAAACATATGTGAGCCAGACTGCGCCTATTAAGAGCGAATAGATACAAAGCGAAATGCTAGCTACGGACATAGGTGTTGATGCAAAAGCCATAGTCTTACGAGGAATCGGCCAGTGTCATGAAGCGGTAAAATATGCAACACTCAACAGATAACATCTACGAAGACTGCCTCTAAGTGGTTGGTTGCTGTAGGGTGGATGGTCCTGCCTGTTGCTGCGACTGACTAGCCAAAGTTTTCATTTCGATTTCTTCGTGCTGAACCCTGAGACCACATCAGTGAATTATTTTGATAAACGGATAGATTTAGTGTACCTAGGAGAAGGCACTTTGACTGGATCAAGAACGACACCACTACGGCTGCCATTCGTCGTGCCATCCTGGCGGGGTATGTCAATGCGCTCCAAGCGCCATCGAGGAGGCATTCTCGGTCTTCCATGAGACCAACAGGAACAATAACACAAGAATGCCTTGCACCAATGCACGTCTGGGAGCGAATCGACGTCAGATGTGTCGTTCTCCTGCGGTACGGTAACCTGTTGGCTAGATGGATGTCGGGTATCATCTACTTTCTTGTAGTCCGGTAGTTTGACAACAACAAGTCGCTGTAAGGCACAAATTAGAAAGAGGAACTGGAGAATAAGAAAATTGAATTACAGTGAATTTTCGGCCGGGTGCGACTTCAATGACAGGTGGTGTGAGACTCGGTCTGGGCGCGAAGAAAGAAAGATGCTGCCGTAGGGATTGCGCAACTCTATTTGAGCGGGGAGGCGAGGAACCTATTCCAAACTGGATGCACATTCAGTCATGCATTGCCACTTTACGATATGAATTGAATACTGACATGGTCAAACTGAGTTGCAGCCGGACTTGAGTGAGAGGGTGGCAGGGGCAATGTAGCAGGGACCTGTAGCGCCATTATAGGGTCAATTGTCAAGAGGAGAAACACAAGAGTCACGACTCACATCTAAGGGATGACGAGGTTGATCATTTTGTACAGGGTGTGCTGGCCCGCCGGTCCCGCCAGAATTCACATGCGAACGTCCCTGAGTTGAGGTGTGCCCAGAGAGAGGATGGGGTAGGGGCGCCATGGCAGAGAACTGGAACACAAGTGTCAGATCAAATGCAGAATAATTAAAAGAAGAAACATACATCTAAGGGATCGCGAGGTTGGTCATGGTGCACTGGGTTCGTGTGAGAGAAGCGAAGAAGTTTGCTGAGGCGACCGAAAATGAGTTGCTGTGGATCTGGTGGAGGTCTCTGCACCATAGGTATGGCGTGTATTGGTCGTCTGCGGCGACCACGAGTTGCATCAGACTGGAATGATGGTTATTGATGAGTCGTGAAATAAGGAACAGATGAAATGCTCACATTTAGTAAATCACTGAGGGCTCGCTTTTTGCGTGCAATGGTCTGTAAGGGAATGTTAGCATACGAAAAGTGAATGGGTGCAGGGAGTGCGTACACGGGCCTGAGCAAGAACATCGGGTGGAGTATCGCAAATGCAGATCCTGTGATCTGTTGTCTCGAGTAGGGCGAAGTGGGGTGGATAAACAACGGTGTATGTCGTGTAAGTTAGTTTGCGCGAATCAGGTGAGAGGATAAGGAATTCGGGATTCTGAACATCAAAGGAAGCGAGGAGTTGGCAGGACTCGAAAGCCCAGAGCTTGATGGTGTTGTCGTAGTATGAAGAACTAGCAAGGAGGGCACAATCAAATGAGAGTACTAGACCTGTGACAAGTCTCGTGTGACCTTCAAAGGGAGTTCCGACAGTTTCGAGCGTCGATGCGTCAAATTTGTAGATTGTCTTGGCCACGTCATCGGTGAAGCTGAATGCAGCCAAGATATTTTTGTTCTTGTTTGTCCAAAATATCGGCGCATATGGGAGGAATACACGGTCAGATCTAATCCCGATCCTCTTATCCAATTTCTGTGATTGGACATCCCAGACCTCCAAACACTTCCTTGTATCTGACTCGACTGCGAGTTTTTTCGAGTCTGTTGAGAATCGAACTGCGCCCACGTAATCTTCATGCTCGAATGGATCAGCCACGAGTTTGCCAGTCTTTAAGTTCCATATCCGCACTGTTTCATCAACTGACCCGCTCGCCAGTAGCGTGTTGTCCTCGGATATATCAATGCAGGCGATTCTCCGTGAGTGGCCTTGAAGATTTTTCACATTCCCTGTCTCAACCTCACAGACTTTCAGCTCCACACGATTGTCATCTCCACCACCAGTCACAACCCATCGACTATCCCTCGACACCGCCACTGCCCATACCTCCTCCTTGCAAATATCCCGCACTTCCTCAATCTCCTTGCCCTCCTTCAAATCCCATTGTCGAGTGGTTTTGTCCCTAGATCCGCTCATCATTCGCTGGCCGTCCGGACAATAGGATATGGATGCAATCCAACCTCCATGACTCCTCAAAGTCATCGATGGTGCCAGAATCACTTTCGTAGTGGCTACCTTTGTTGATGCAGAAGCCATGGCTGTCTCCCCAAGCAAATGAGTGAAGCGGTCAAGTGCAGGCAGGGTTTTCTTGGTATAGACCGGTGTGAACTCTTCTCATGTGCTGTTGGCTAGACGTTGATTGTCAGTTCGTCCGCGCTGGAAGAATCAACATGACTAAGAACCTATCAATGATGGAGAGGGAGAAATTCTTCGAGGTGAGTATAGCTGTCATGCGGCAATAGTTCTTATCAACTCACAGCCTCTCACAGCAAGTTCCTGTGTTCGGGCGCCTCTTTACTTCCGACCCGCATGGATGGTCCGGTTATGCTGTACATTCAGCCAATATTGTCTACCTTTCTTCATTGCTCGCTCGTTTTCCAGTTTTACACAATTTGTTTCGACATTCAATGAAGACAGCACGGAGAATACCTCTCCTCGTCCCATTCTTGAGGAATCCTTAAATATCCAATGCGGACACCTAGCAAACCACACAACTTGTCGACATCGACCGTTTTTACCTTGATTGCACTCTACTCTTTTTGATGAGGCCCGGAACGACAGGCCCAGGTACCCCAGAACTCAAAAGGCCGAGGGCCATATTAGCATTATCGTGCAATGGCTGTCACTCGACACCCGCTCTCCAAAACGGCTGACACTGACACTTGAGGTCTGACTTGGGCGTGATACCAATTTAATGGAGGTACAGTATTTTGACGACAGCGATGACACGGGTAGAACACTCTGCGTGTATGTCATCAAGTGTGATTTCAGCTTGTATGAGTAGGACTGACTGTTGTTCCAGGCGTCCCATGTCTTTGTACAAGCACACGGATATACTGGTTGAGCCGTTCATATCCGACAAGCCCCTCAGCACGCTAGGTTTGATGGAGGCGACGACTGGGAACTATGGAGCGAGATGGTCAGTTAGTGTGTCGAAGCCCATTGCTCGATTCCTCTCAGACTCACATTCAAGATACCATCCCCATGTATTTGCCGCCGCAGTTGGCCTTCGACTAGACATATGCACACCTCCGCTTGTTTGACCTCGATGAAGAGGCAGTTTTGGGAAGGAAATATCAGAAGGTATACTGTGCAGCAAAGGTAGATGGATACAATGAAACGCACCATCATGTTCCTGCCTCAGATCTACAGATTTTGTGTTGCTGCGGCGAGGGCAAATGGAAGCTCCGGGTTGACTGTGACTCGTCTTGTGTCAAGACAAGGGTGTGAGATGGCGCAGCTGTAAGATACGCTTTGAGTGTTGGTCCTAGTCGGTAGTCATGCGGACTGGTAGCAGGACTCCTCAGTTCTCTGATCGTAGATCCCAATTGTCCTAATAACTGTGCGTCAATGAGGAGCAGTCTGGTGGTGGCTTCTACAATGATTAGTGGATTGGAGCGAGAGCCTCGTATGCACGTCTAATGAGTCGCATTAATACTGAACACTGCAAAACAGCATGCCCAGACTATACCTGAAAACCTAACAGATCACAAGAAAAGTTGGTAGATCACTGTAACCGCTGTCGCATGTGTCTCGTCGTGAGTGTCACCCAACACAGCTGACTCATATAGAACCGACTCATCAGAGTGATCCAGGTCACTTAAACAAGTTCTCAGTACTATCAGAAAACGCTGAGGAGAAAATTGTACTTTGTGTGCCAAATAAATTCATGATGGTGGAGTAATAATCACGGGAGAAGGTGAGGAGTCACTTTTGCCTTGGGAGTTGAGTTCGGGGAGGTGTATTTGAATGTAAGGGAGACAAAGTAGTTTGCGAGGCCTAGTAGAGACAAGTGGTCTTCGTGAAGTTGACGGAAGACTCACGCGGCATAGTCTTTGAGGGGCGCGAGGAGACCAACGGTGTCGCACAGAAAATTGATCACTGGATAGACGCTACTTAATCTAGCATATCTTCATACATGATGAGAAAGAACACATAGCTGAGGGTACGACGTTGGATGTGTCTCGTACCCTGAATGCGAAGGGGACGATATTGAAGTATACGAAATATTCAGCCAGACAATGCTAGAAGCAGAAACATGACCGGCCGCCCCCATGCTCTCCGCTGACAGGCTGTGATGCAGTAGCTGGTTGTTGCGAATCAGGGTTTGGTGAGGAATGGTCGAGATATTCATTGGGTACTATATCCTCGTCCTTTTTGGGAGCACCCGCTGCAGCGTTGCGCTGTGATTTCATGCATGAGTCTTTGATCGAACGAGAAAATGAGCCGAACATGCCTCTTTAGCCTGCGCAAGAGGAATGTCGATCGATGCGGGGCTGCGCAGTGTCCTCCATGAACGGGCCACCAGGATGATGGATGGGGTGTGCGGGACTGCAGATGTGGTGGGTGGGGTGGCAGGCGATCGAGACTGAAAGACATTAGTCGAACATGTGACAACAGTTAAATGAAAACTCACGTTCTCGCCAGAATTCACATGTGAACGCCCCTGAGGTGAGGTGTACCCCGAGAGAGGATGGGGTAAGGGCGACGTAGCAGAGAACTGGAATACAAGTGTCAGATCAAATGCAGAATAACGAAGAGAAGAAACATACAACTAAGGGATCGCGAGGTTGGTCATGGTGTACTGGGTTCGCATGAGAGAAGCGAAGAAGTTTGGTGAGGCGACCGAAAATGGGTTGCTGTTGATCTACTGTAGGCGGAGGTCTCTGCACCATAGGTATGGCATGTATTGGTGGTCTGCGGCAACCACAAGTTGCATCAGACTGGAATGATGGTTATCGATGAGCGGTGAAATAAAATATGAAATACACACATTTAGTAGATCACTGCAGGGCTCGCTTTTTGCGTGCAATGGTCTGTAAGGGAATGTTAGCATACGAAAGTGAATGTTTGCAGGGAGTGCGTACACGGGCCTGAGCAAGAACGTCGGGTGGAGTATCACAGATGCAGATCCTGTGATCTGTGAAGGTTGTCACAGGTTGGGCAGAATTAGATGAAGAAATAATGGTATATGTCGTGTAAGCTAGTTTGCGCGAATCGGGATGAGAGGATGAGGTGCCAAGGATGCTGAACATCGAAGGAGGCGAGGAGTTGGTGGGACTCAAAAGCCCAGAGCTTGATGGTGTCGTCGTCGTCTGAAGAACTAGCAAGGAGAGCACCATCAAATGAGAGTGCTAGACCAGTGACAAGTTCGGTGTGACCTTCGAAGGGAGTTCCGACAGTTTCGAACATCGACACGTCAAATTTGTAGATCGTCTTGGCAACGTCGTCCGTGTCATACTCGTCGTCATCCTCGGTGAAGCTGAATGCTGCTAAGATGTTTTTGTTCTTGTTTGTCCAAAATATTGGCGCAGCTGTGAATTCTCCATCATCTGATCTATTCCCGATCCTCTTATCCAACTTCTGTAATTGGACATCCCAGACCTCCAAACACTTTCCCGTCGATGACTTGACTGCCAGCTTTTTTGAGTCTGTTGAGAAACGAATTGCGCCCACCGAATCTTCGCGCTCGAATGGACCAACCACGAGTTTGCCAGTCTCCCAGTTCCATATCCGCACTGTTTTATCAACTGACCCGCTCGCCAGTAGCGTGTTGTCCTTGGATATGTCAATGCAGCTGATTCTCCGTGAGTGGCCTTGCAGTTTTTTCACAACACCTGCCCTAAGACTCCTAACCTCACAGACTTTCAGCTCCGCACTCTCACCACCAGTCACAACCCATCGACTATCCCTTGATACTGCCACTGCCCCTACCCCTTCCTTGCAAACATCCCGCACTTCCTCAATCTCCTTGCCCTCCTTCAAATCCCATTGCCGAGTGGTCTTGTCCCAAGATCCGCTGATCATTCGCTGGCCATCCGGAAAATAGGATATAGATTCAACCCAATTTCCATGACCCTTCAAAGTCATTGATGGTGTCAGAATCAATTGCTTGGCTGTTGCTTTCGATGTAGAAGCCATCATCACGTCTCCGCCAGTGGTTCAGGCAGGGTATTCTTGGTACGTGTTTGCAGCACCTGTGTGAGCTCTCCTGTGTGATGTACGCCTGACGTGGATAGTTTTTTTAAAGGTCCTTGACGAGTATTTTGCCTAGAGTTAATCGTCAGTCCATCCGTGCTGGAAATTCGACGACACGCTATCAATGATAGTGAGGGAGAAATTCCACCATGTAAGCTCAGGTGTCATGACTCACATCCTCTCACAGCAAGTTCTTGTGTCAGGGCGTCAATCTGGTTTGTCTTTCCCACCCGCCAGGGCCAACACTACTAGGCCTACCTTTTTTCCATTGCTCACTCATTTTTCAGTTCTGCCAGCGGACGTGCGATCAACACTATATTGCAGAGAGACAACACACAGACCCTTTTCCTCATCCCGCTGTGGAGACATCCTCGAGCCTGCCGCAAGGCCAGCACCCACTAACACACATAGGCATTGACCATCCCTGCCGTGATTGGGTACAAGCGAGCAGGACACACAAAGTTTGAATATTGGTACGTCCAAGGTCCAACATCGATTTGGACGACTAGCGATGACCCACGAACATCTCAACGGAATCAAGGTATTCGGGAAAGTACTAGGAACTCCGAGGAAAATTGAATCAATGTGTCTTAATCTGCGAGATGGCCATTTTTATCAAGGTGTTCAGAAAGCTGGAGCTAGAGTCTTGTGAGCAAAGTTAGTACTTTGATAATCAAGTCGCGTCGACGCTTGAAGGAGCGCATGAGGGATTGTAAGCCGTTGTATGATGAGATTGAGACAAGCGTTCTGAGAATTATCAAACTCAATAGGCTTACGATTGTGAAGATGATCACAAAAGAAATCAATCCGAGGCGTGAACCCGAACGCCCTTTGAGAAATAGGCTTGCAAACTAATGTGGATCGTGGTGATGTGCAGTGTGAGGGTGCCTGTGATTATTGGTCGGTTTAAGGAGAACACGGCTCTAGGAGATGCACCAGTGGTGTGAGCTCGAGATGTAATTCAGCACCACAATGGTCTCTGGCCTCTTCACTTTCAAAGCTTCGTTGGATCACCTCCACACGCGAGGTGCCATGGGAGAAAGGTTATCGCAAAGGCCCATCTAAGAATGAGATAGTTCTCATGTTCGAATGCATGTATAAGTCGCATGCCCAAGAGAAAAATCGTACCGAGGTTGTGATTTGGAGCCATCCCATCGAGTTGGAGGTGTAAAGTTAAGCAACTGAAAGTAAAAAAGGAGGTCAGCTCAGACGACGGCATAGTATATGCGGGAGAGCGATTGTGAGACATCTGAATGAAGCTCCAGACTGATGCAAACAAATGTTCCTGTCTCACTGTAGTCCATGATGATGTAGCTCAATGTCAACATTCTGCGGGGGATCACATCAGTAAGGATCATATGAGGATAAGAGGAACTTCAAGTTCTGGTGGAATTCGGAAAATGCGGCAACATTGCAGATGGTGTCGAATTGATACATGAGTATAAAACAATCGGTTACGGAGGATATATCATTAAACGAACATGGTGGGATTTAACTGTGACCGTTAGCACCACTACTGCTGCCATTCGTTGTACCATCCTGGCGGGGTATGTCAATGCGCTCCAAGCGCCATCGAGGAGGCATCCTTGGTCTTCCATGAGACCAACAGGAGCAATAGCACAGGAATGCCTTGCACCAATGCACGTCTGGGAGCGAATCAACGTCAGATGTGTCGTTTTCCTGCGGCACGGTAGCTTGTTGGCTAGACGGATGTCGGGTATCATCTACTTTCTTGTAGTCCGGTAGTCTGGCAGCAGCAAGTCGCTGTAAGGCACGAATTAGAAAAAGGGATTGAGAAGTGAGAAAATTACATTACAGTGAATTTCCGGTTGGGTGCAACTTCAACGACTGGTAGCCCGAGGCTGTGTTTGGGCGCGAAGAAAGCAAGATGCTGCCGTAGGGATTGTGCGACTCTATTTGAGCGGGGAGGCGAGGAACCTATTTCAAACTGGATGCACATTTAGTGATGCATTGCGAGTTTGCTATACAAATTGAATACTGACATGATTCAACTGAGTTGCAGCCTGACTTGAGCGAGAGGGTGGACAGGGGCAATGTAGCAGGGACCTGTAGCGCCATTATGGGGTCAACTGTCGAGAGGAGAAACACGAGAGTCACGACTCACATCTAAGGGATGACGAGGTTGATGATTTTGTACAGGGTGTGCTGGCCCGCCGGTCCCGCCAGAATTCGCATGCGAACGTCCCTGAGTTGAGGTGTGCCCGGAGAGAGGATGGGGTAGGGGCGCCATGGCAGAGAACTGGAACACAAGTGTCAGTTCAAATGCAGAATAAGCAAGAGAAAGAAACATACGTCTAAGGGATCGCGAGGTTGGTCATGGTGTACTGAGATCGTGTGAGAGAAGCGAAGAAGTTTGCTGAGGCGACCGAAAATGGGTTGCTGTGAATCTATTGTAGGCAGAGGTCTCTGCACCATAGGTATGGCATGTATTGGTGGTTTGCGGCGACTACGAGTTGCATCAGACTGGAATGATGGTTATCGATGAGCGGTAAAATAAGTAAAAGATTAAATGCTCACATTTAGTAGATCATCGAGGGCTCGCTTTTTGCGTGCAATGGTCTGTAAGGAAATGTTAGCATACGAAAAGTGAATGGGTGCGGGGAGTGCGTACACGGGCCTGAGCAAGAACGTCGGGTGGAGTATCGCAGATGCAGATCCTGTGATCTGTGATGGTTGTCTTAAGTTTATGGGCTGAGTTAGATGAAGAAACAATGGTGTGTGTCGTGTAAGCTAGTTTGCGCGAATCAGGTGAGAGGATAATGACATTGGGATTCTGAACGTCGAAGGAAGCTAGAAGTTGGCGGGACTCGAAAGCCCAGAGCTTGATGGTTTGGTCGTTTGAAGAACTAGCAAGGAGAGCACCGCCAGATGAGAGTGCTAGACCTCTGACAGCTTCGGTGTGACCTTCGAAGGGAGTTCCGACAGTCTCGAGTGTCGATGCATCAAATTCGTAGATTGTCTTGGCATAGTCATCCTTGGTGAAGCTGAATGCGACCAAGATGTTCTTGTTCTTGTTTGTCCAAAATATCGGCGGAAATGGGAGGAATCCATGACCAGATCTATTCCCGACCCTCTTATCCAATCTCTGTAATTGGACATCCCAGACCTCCAAATTCTTCCCAAGCGATGACTCGACTGCGAGTTTTTTCGAGTCTGTTGAGAATCGAACTGCGCCCACCAAATCTTCCCTCTCGAATGGACCAGCCACGAGTTTGCCAGTCTCCAAGTTCCATATCCGCACTGTGTCATCCCTTGACCCACTCGCCAGTAGTGTGTTGTCCTCGGATATATCAATGCAGCTGATTCCCCGTGAGTGGCCTTGAAGTTTTTTCGCAATCCCTGTCTCAACCTCACAGACTTTCAGCTCCGCACTATTCCAACCTCCACTACCAGTCACAATCCATCGACTATCCCTTGATACCGCCACTGCCCATGGCCCCTCCTTGCATACATCCCGCATTTCCTCAATCTCCTTGCCCTCCTTCAAATCCCATTGCCGAGTGGTCCTGTCCTGAGATCCGCTGATCATTCGCTGGCCATCCTGAAAATAGGATATAGATTCAATCCAATTTCCATGACCCTTCAAAGTCATTGATGGCGTCAGAATCGATTTCTTGGCTGCTGCTTTTGATGTAGAAGCCATCACTACGTCTCCGCCTGTGAAATAGCCAAGTAGGGCAGGGTGCTCTTGGTATGTGTTTGCAGCACCTGTGTGAGCTCTGCTCTAGGCCTGACGTCGATAGTTATCTTTAAGATCCTTGAGTTTGCCTAAAGCTGATTGCTGATCATCAGTTCATTCTCGCGGGAAGTTCAAGTGAGATTTGACATTACCGACACGCTATCAATGATAGTGAGGGAGAATGTGAGTACAGCTGTCGTGCAAGATGTGCTCTCTTATAGATTCACGGCCTCTCACAGCAAGTTCCTGTGCTCGAGCGTCAATCTCGTTCTATTTCCCACCTGCGTGGATGGTCCGGGTAACTTGGTTGAACATTCAACCTTTTAGCACCCACCTTTTTTTCGTCACTCGCTCGTTTTTCTGTTTTACCAGCGGAGGTGTTATTAACATTGTACGGAGACAACACGGCAACCGCCTTTCCTCATTTGACCGTTGAAACATTCTTATGTCTCCAACGACTGATACCTATAGCCTAACCTGTCGTCATCGACCATTTTGTTGCCTTGATCACGCTCTGATCTCTTTCTGGCACAACGACGTCTCCATACCCTCAATTCGAAAGGCCGAGAACAATACGAGAATCAATGTGCGATGGCCGCTACTCGAGACCCGCCCACCATGTCCGCTGCTGCGATGCCTAAGGTCTGAGATCTGATGTATGACTGGGCCACGACACCAGGCTGATGGAAGGCCATTAGCCAGAGGCATGTCTCAGGGTCGAGTGTGATGGCTATGCTAGCATCTACACCATGGTTCCTTCTCGGGATCGCAGGCGTCGCGTTCAGATATATAACGCCAAGCCTGGAATCTGTATCAATGGACCGCACAAGGCGTGGATATAGGGACGTACCTATAGACGAGGATCCGTGAGTCCTGCATTCAAAGATGAGGAATGAGTGGGGCAGAGGACTGCCTCGATTAATGGTTCATCCTGGGCATACTAGCCAATTACTTTCCTATGTATGCTGGTTCTTTTTTTCCGCTACATTCCGTTGTGGGACCATCGGCTTTGTTCAGTGGTATTGAATTTGATACATGGATCTGACGTTCCACTCACACATGAGCATGAACTGTTCCAACTTTGAGTTATTAGTGTCAGCATGCTGTATAGTGCTGATTGAGAGCAAGGCCTGTGCATCGTCCATCATACACAGCTTGTTGACACGAGATCCGTCAGTTGACAACAAGGTTGCTATCAAAATGTGAGTATTATAAAGGGCAGTCCGTATATGAGAAATGTATTCGCGGGCGGCGTCATTTTCATCGAAAGTATGCTTTCAAGTCGTTCAGCAGCTCTCAAACGAGCTAGTGGTAAGATACGAGGTGATGACCGAAGGCGAGGACTTTCCGACGAGTGTTGGTTCCACTGGTGACTGTTCATAGTCAAACACATGTAAGCCAGGCTGCGTTTATGAAGAACGAATAGATAAACAGCCAAATGTCAGCTATGGACATAGGTATTGATGCAGAGCTATAGTCATACAAGGAAGCGGCAGTGTCATAAAGGTATAGGTAAAATATGCAAGACTCAACAGGTGTCATTGACGAAGACTACTGTGCCTCTAAGTGGTTGGTTGCTGCAAGGCGAGATGGTCCTGCCACTGGCTGTGACTGACTAGCCAAAGTTTTCATTTCAATTTCTTTGTGCTGGATCCTGAAAGGCTGCTTTAATGAATGGAATTTATGAAAAAAATGATCAAACGTACCTGGGAGGAGGCACCGCGACTGCGTCAGGAACATCTTCCTCTTCATCGTCCTCAAGTTCGTCATCATAGACCGGCGGCTGCGGAACTTCCTTCTTCTTCTTTTTCTGGAACCAGCTGAGGCAAAAGAAGAGAACGTATGGTCGTTCTCCGTCGTCCACGCCAATAACATCGGCCTAGAATGACACAGTCAGAACTCACAAACACACGGAATTGTGAAGAACAAACGTATGTAGCTTGTCCGAGTGATACATCGACAGGCTTTGGTCGCGTTCGTTGTGGTCCGTTGGCCTTTTGTTTCCCTTGGACTGACGATCGAGCATGATTGAAAAGAGACCTGCCACTGGGCAAGGGGGGCGATGGAGGGCGATTGAGAGGTAAAGGCGATGTGGCAGGAAACTGCAACCGTCAAATGAAATTCGAAAGAAATAAGCGAAAGACACTCACATCTAAAGGATGACGAGGTCGACCGTTCCGACTAGGCCATAATGTGTTCGTGCGAGGAGAGAAACGCAGAAGTTTGCTGAGGCGGAAGGAGGATTGCTGCGGGATTGTTGTAGACGGAGGATGCACGATAGGTATGGCATGTATTGGTGGTCTGCGACCACGAGTTGCATCAGACTGGAATGATGGTTATCGATGAGCGATGAAACAAGTAACAAATGAAATGCTCACATCTAGTAGATCGCCGAGGGCTCGCTTTTTGCGTGCAATGGTCTGTAAGGGAATGTTAGCATACAAAAAGTGAATGGGTGCGTGGAGTGCATACACGGGCCTGAGCAAGAACGTCGGGTGGAGTATCGCAGATGCAGATCCTGTGATCTGTGATGGTTATCTCAGGTTGGGAAGAGTTAGATGAAGAATCTGTTGTCTCAGTTTGGGCAGAATTAGATGAAGAAACAACGGTGTATGTCGTGTAAGCTAGTTTGCGCGAATCAGGTGAGAGGATAAGGAAATCGGGATTCTGCGCATCGAAGGAAGCGAGAAGTTGGCGGGACTCGAAAGCCCAGAGCTTGATGGTGTCCTCGTGGCGTGAAGAACTAACAAGGAGAGCACCATCAAATGACAGCGCTAGACCAATGACAAGGGTGGTGTGCCCTTCGAAGGGAGTTCCGACAGTTTCCAGGGTCGATGCATCAAACTCGTAGATTGTCTTGGCATAGTCATCCTCGGTGAAGCTGAATGCAGCCAAGATGTTTTTGTTCTTGTTTGTCCAAAATATGGGCGGAAATGGGAGGAATCCACGATCCGATCTATTCCCGATCCTCTTGTCCAATTTCTGTGATTGGACATCCCAGACCTCCAAACACTTCCCCGTTGATGACTCGACTGCGAGCTTTTTCGAGTCTGTTGAGAAACGAATTGCGCCCACCAAATATTCGCACTTGAATGGACCAGCCACGAGTTTGCCAGTCTCCAAGTTCCATATCCGCGCTGTTCCGCTCGCAGCGCTCGCTAGCAGCGTATTGTCCTCGGATATATCAACGCAGTCGATTCTCTGTGAGTGGCCTTGAAGTTTTTTCACAATTCCTGTCTCAACCTCACACACTTCCAGCTCCACTCTCTCACCACCAGTCACAATCCATCGACTATCCCTTGATACCGCCACTGCGTATACCTCCTCCTTGCGAACATCCCGCACTTCCTCAATCTCCTTGCCCTCCTTCAAATCCCATTGCCGAGTGGTCATGTCACTAGATCTGCTGATCATTCGCTGACCATCCAGAAAATAGGATATGGATGCAATCCAATCTCCATGACCCTTCAAAGTCATTGATGGCATCAGAATCAATTTCTTGGCTGCTGCTGTCGATGTAGAAGCCATCGTCACGTCTCCGCCAGTGGTACAGGCAGGGGATTCTTGGTATGTGTTTGCAGCACCTGTGTGAGCTCTCCTCGTGTGCTGTACGCCTGACGTGGATAGTCTTTTTAAAGGTTTTTGACGAGTATCTTGCCTGCTAGAGCTAATCATCAGTCCATCTGTGCTGGAAGTTCGAATGAGGATTGATATTACCGAGACGCTTTCAATGATAGTGAGGGAGAAATTCTGAGATGTAAATTCAGCTGTCGTGCAAGATACATACTTATTGACTCATAGCTTCTCACAGCAAATTCCTGTGCTAGGGCGTCAATCTTGTTTGTCTTTCCCACCAGCCAGTAGGCCTCAGCACCCACCTTTTTCCCTCGATACTCACTCATTTTTCAGTTCTGCCGGAGGACGCATTATAAATGTTATATTACACGGAGACAACACACGGACCCCTTTCCTCGTCCCGCTGTTGAGACATTCTCAAGCATGCCGAGAGGCCAACACACACTAACACGCATAGACATTGATCATCCCTGCCGTGATTGGGTACAACAGGACAGCGACCAGGAAACATGGCCTACTACCGTCGATTATTAGAGTCCCAGCCTGATCATGCTGCATATCATGCGCTACTAGCTACTACATCGGGACATATTGGCTCACTGCCGTCAAATCCTAATAAGCCCTGCAACCCTCCTCCCCAGGGTCATATCCTCGACCTGATGCTATATAGCAGGTATCTGTCTGTTCGGTGATACTCTGTTCACTAGCCAGAGTCCATAGGCCGCCTCGGTCACTTGGTCTCGGTGTATTCTTTAACCTCTTCTCACCTCACTAATGACCAGTTTTGCACCATGCTGTTCTACACTCAAAACACAGATCTGTGGATTGAACGATCTCGTCTCGTTGGGATGTTGTTAGGGTGTGCAACCTATGGTGTGTTTTTCAGTTGACTGGTACGATTCGAAGTAGACTTGCTTATCGCAATAGGCATGTTCTTTCTCCTTACCGTACAATGCTGCCTTGCTCTCATGCGACGGCCTCAACACGGGGGAAAGATCGCGAATAATCGTCCCACACTTGTTTTCTACGTTATCATCACGTTTGTATTAAGGACGTTGAGCATTTCTGTGAATGCAAAATATATGGAGATGATCTGGATAGACCTTCGTAACGCACTTGGTGGTCCGCTTGCGCTAATCGAGGACGAAATGGCCTAGCCTATCAACATTGTGGCACTTTCAACGTAAGGGCATTTCCACCCCCGAACCTCTATTGCTAAGGCTTCGTCTAGTGGCCACATCCAGGAGTGGTTCATGCAAGCTCTGCTCGTGAGCCGAATCGTTTGTCATGGCTCATGCAAGTCTGATGCCCTATATCCTTAGCTTCACCGGTGTTTCGCGATATGGAATTGGGCAAAATACGTGACAATCCCGATGATAATACTCTATCTTGCCATGATTGGTGAATTCCTTCATTCACCAGCGATAAAAGCCACTAAAGTCATGAACAGGACTGTCTGTTTACATCCAGGTGGAGGCGAGCACCGGAATAGCGTTCTATGATATCAACATCGAGCCCGCCTACCTGGGTATCCAAGTGGGACTCAACGTGATATATACCATCCTCGTGGCGTATCGTTTGCTCGACATGCAAAGAAAGATGAAAGAGCTCGTGGAACAATATGATTCCAGACTCTACGATACCCTCGTCCTCATCGTCGTCGAGTCCGTCATGGCATACACCATCTTTGCCATCGTTTTCATAGTCGCCTTTGCTATGCATTTAAACGCCATCACTACTATATGCTTTTTGTCTATTGGCCAAGTGCAGGTAAGCAGACGAAACTTGTGTTACCTGTGTCATTGATGCTAGTTTTTTGTTCGTGAACCAGGGTATTGCGCAACTGATAATCATTATCCGTGTTGCAACGGGGCGTTCATATGCCCACGGATATTGGTCGACCCGACCTGCTGGAGTACCCACGACTGTAGCATTCGCAGAAGAAGAACCAACCGATGGCTACATAGCCAGGCTCTAACGGAACATCGTTCAGACGTAGTCTGCTTCTGCCAAGGCGGCAGAAGTAGACGTGTGTATATAACATGACAGGATAGGATTTAACTTTATATTTGACTTATACTTTACATAAATGGAGTCTTGCTTATTTGCGCTGCAGGTTGTTCTTTGTGTGGAACAGGATGGGTTTTGAACAGGTTATATATATCGTGAGGTGAGTATTGGTTTCTTCTACCATGTGGTCTGAGTATCGTGATGGTGAGAAATGCCATTCCCATCCGGGAACGACGGCCCTAACCGTCAATTTTTCGCCAAAAGAGGTGTGCCAACCACCGGCGGGGCCATGAGACAAGTGATCTTCGTGAAGTTGACGGAAGAAGCATAGTCTTTGAGGGACGCGAGAGACTGAAGGCGTCGCACAGGGAAATGATTGGATCA
Organism: Suillus occidentalis; assembly: GCA_016628085.1. Classification (NCBI taxonomy): domain Eukaryota; kingdom Fungi; phylum Basidiomycota; class Agaricomycetes; order Boletales; family Suillaceae; genus Suillus; species Suillus occidentalis. The sequence goes on from JABBWB010000057.1 coordinate 180,651, forward strand.
CTGGGTAGGCTGAATGTAGTGTATCTTCAAACAGGATGACAAAGGACACAGCGGAGAAAACGACGTTGGATGTGTCTCATACCCATGTCCATGAAAACACCGAATGTGAGGGAATGATGCTAAAGTACACAAAATATCAACCAGACAATGCTAGAAGCAGAAACATGACCGATCGCCCCCATGCTCTCCGGTGGCAGGCTCTACTGCAGTAGTTTGTTGTTGCGAGTTAGGGTTCGGTGAGGGAGGGTCGAGATATTCATCGGGTACTATATCCTCGTCCTTCTTGGGAGCACCCGCTGCAGCGTTGCGCTGTGATTTCATGAATACTTTACATAAAATGTGAAAATGAACGGAACGTACCTCTTTAGCCTGCGCAAGAGGAACGTCAGCGATGCGGGGCTGCGCGTGGCCCCCACGAACAGGCCACCAGGATGATAGGTGTGGTATGCGGGGTGCGAATTTGGTAGGTTTGGTGGCAGACAATCGAGACTGAAAGACATTAGTCGAAATGAGATGACAGTGTGATGAAAACTCACATTCTCGCCAGAATTCATGTGAGTTGAAGTGTGCCCCGAGAGAGGACGGGATAGGGGCGCCGTAGCAGAGAACTGGAACACAAGTGTCAGATCAAATGTAGAATAATGAAGAGAAGAAACATACATCTAAGGGATCGCAAGGTTGATCATGGTGGACTGGGTTCGTGTGAGAGAAGCGAAAAAGTTTGGTGAAGCGACCGAAAATGGGTTGCTGTGGATCTATTGTAGGCGGATGTCTCTGCACCATAGGTATGGCATGTATTGGTGGTCTGCGGCGACCACGAGTTGCATCAGACTGGAATGATGTTTATCGATGAGTGATGAAATAAGTAACAAATGAAATGCTCACATCTAGTAGATCGCCGGGGGGTCGCTTTTTGCGTGCAATGGTCTGTAAGGAAATGTTAGCATAGGAAAAGTGGATGTGTGCGGGGAGTGCGTACACGGGCCAGAGCAAGAACGTTGGGTGGAGTATCGCAGATGCAGATCCTGTGATCTGTGTGGGTTATCCCATGTTGGGCAGAGTAGGATGAAGGGACAACGGTGTATGTCGTGTAGGCTAGTTTGCGCGAATCGGGTGAGAGGATAAGGTGCCAAGGATTCTGAACATCGAAGGAGGCGAGGAGTTGGCGGGACTCGAAAGCCCAGAGCTTGATGGTGTCGTCGTGTGAAGAACTGGCAAGGAGAGCACCATCGAATGACAGTGCTAGACCTCTGACAAGTTCGGTGTGCCCTTTGAAGGGAGTTCCGACAGTTTCGAGCGTCGTTGCGTCAATTTCGTAGATTGTCTTGGCATCATCCTTGGCGAAGCTGAATGCGGCCAAGATGTTTTTGTTCTTGTTTGTCCAAAATATCGGCGCAAATATTGGGAGGAATGCCCTGTTAGCATCAGGCAAATGACCCGAAAATGACAAAGTTTTAGAAAGCTCTGTCTGGTATAAAATTTGTACAAAGCTTATCATAATTGCACTCCGCATGAGAAAGCATTGAATACCCGGACTAAGATGGACAGACACCGCCAAATGTACAAGTATGATAGTTGAATTGCATTTTCATCGCCAAAATGGCAGCTATTGCAACATCAATCAGGAAGGATTAGGTTGCCCTACGTGTCCACAGTCACCTTGTTGAGTACCAGTGACAATATACAATAATTCTGCCCTACATTGGTCTTTGCATGTAACCTTTGACTGATTTTATTTCTTCCGTCACATCTAAACAAATGTTTATGATGGATAAATGCTTATATGGCCGGACTGTTCTGGACAAAGACTGCCGACGGCCCAAAGGTGCCAGGGCATTACAACTCAATAGCCATTTGTGTCAGCGTGCTCATGTCATGCAAGCCTAGCTTACCCTTGCACTTCTGACAATAACTCCATTGATATGGACATGATGTATGTGATTGTAAAGCGAGCCTGCATTGGCCAGATTCAGCTAACTACACAAGGTGCCTGACAAGCGGCAGTGCATTGGCAGCTGTCTCAACTGCGAAGATTATGACCATTGTATGTAAAGTCAGTGGGCCATTCTGTCATATGCAACACCTAAACACTTGCTAGCACCAGAAAATTGTTTGTATGGCCGGACTGTTCTGGACGAAGACTGCCGACGGCCCAAGGGTGCCAAGGCACCGCAACTTAATAGCCGTCTCTGTCAGCATGCTCATTTTATGTAAGCCAAGCTTGCCCTTGCACTTTTGACAAAAACACCATTGGCACAGACATGAGGTATGTGATTTTAATGCGAGCTTGTGTTGACCAGCTCTGGCTAATTATGTTTGGTTTGATCGGGGCTGCCTTTGGTGTAAAGGTGCGGGGTAATGACACTGGTGCCCTTCGTCATCTGACCGCTGGAGGGTTGTCTTCATCAGCAGACTTTGCAAGTCAATTTATTCTCGACAAACTCTTCCTGAATGTCATGGCTGGACGGGTACCCCGATTCTAAAGTGCATTGTAGATCGGTACCAGGGTGCTGATCATTTGTAATGCAGCGTCTTCCATACTCATGCCGTCGAGGTAGGATAATCTCAGCTTGTTATTATCAATCACCCAACCATAGCTAGAATGTTGAACACAATGAAATGATATTACAACTAGCTATGATTTCACGGCGGAATGACTGCGCTGTCGTCTTGAGCTGCCTTCAAAGTAACTTAGTTAGGGTCTAGAGGCTTTCAGCTGGCTAAGCTCGAAATACGGGTCACAAATGAGATGCGATTAGGTTGTATGTACTACACGGGGATATGCTTGAATAAAAACTATGAAGAGACTAGGTCTAGATTTGAGCTGCGGTTCACTGCAAGGCGTTTTTGTCGTATCTTCGACAAGGCGCTATTAGCGCTGACCGGTCGCTTGGCAGCAGACGAAGTGGGAAAGACTTGCCTGTATACATTGCAATCAATATGAGACCTAGTAGTAAAGAGAAATAACGATACCGATTCCACCACGTCAGCAGTTCATTAACTTCTTGGCATTCTTCGGGGTCTTCCAGGAGGTCAAGGAGGCTATGATAAAATGTTTCCGAATCCGTGGTCGTGTCGGTCCTTGAAAACACCGAGGAGGAACTTAAAGCAAATCGAACCTTCAGTCAACGTCAATATTAACCGCATACAAATGTATGGTGTTCGACGAACCTGGGTTGCAATGTAAGATATGGAGGCAATGGTAACACAGATCATGCCATGGAGGCGAGCATTTCCTGATCGTGTAGCTTTAGGCTCCTTTTCAACCGAACTTGGAGAGGTGAAAACATGCTTGTAAGCCTGGTAAAATACAATATAGTGAGGGGACTTCGTGAAAAGACACGTCACTCACGCATACAAGCAATCGACTCCTAAGGAGACCACACCACGGATCATCCGGGTCATAGATATACTGGGCTGTACAAGAAAATGGGCCATTGGTCTCCGCAGACCAACATCTCGCCGCTCCGGAGGTTTTCCTTGGTCCTGTTGTGAAGAAGTGCGAATGAGTTAGTTTGGGATAGTAAATACCAGCAAACCGATAAATACTCTGGGTCGTTCCAGTCCATTCCAGCAGGGCAGAGTAAGGATCCTGTAAGCTCGTGGTTGAATCCACGGTCGATCTTTGAATTTCTGTGTAAATGAGGTTGGATCACGTCTCCTTTTGGGGAGATCCAATCCAGTACTGCAGACTTCAGTGTTTTCGTATCGTCGCCTCTTGCACCAGCAGCTCCCTTGCCAATCTAAAAATCATGAGTAAGAAAATCATGAGTAAGAAATACTGGCCGTATACAGAACGACGTACTAATTCTCCAACATGAAGGATTTCCTCTTCAGACCCGTTCTTCAGTCGCTCCAGGAGGCCGGGATAGGAGTCTAAGAGCTGCTCGAAGACACGATGCTCTCGCCGTTCGCTACCGAGTAGCAGTCAGCGAGGAAACAGAAAGTCACGCTTGATTTACTCAGCGGAGAAGTCCTCCAGTGGGATCTCTTCCATCTGCTCCAGTCTCAAGATACCGTTAGTGAGCAGGGAAGGGTAATTGCATAATGCGAATACTGTTCGACCAAAGTGTCGTCCGTGTGAGATAAGCGGATCAGATGTGGAGCTATCAGCAATAGGATGAGTCAACAAAATCTGTGGGTAACATCAGAGACCACTTACACTTTTTTTCAGGGCCCCATTCGGAGGGCTGATGATCCGCGTTTACTCGGAACGATCGAAGTGGTGTCCTCGGTGGTCATGAGGAACTAAAGGAGGAGAAATGGTAGCCAGGCTTTGCGAATGCTGGAATTCGACTTTTTTATCCATAGCATTATGGTGCGTTATATAAATGGTAGAAACTTACGGCAGTGTCAGCGCTGTGATGACTGGCATATAGCACTGGAGTGACTGGCATATAGCGCTGGGGAGTGACTGGCGCATAGCGCCGGGGAGTGACTGACGTATAACGCCTGGGTTTGAAAAAATCACATCACCATGAAAAATGAAACTTAATTGCCGTTCACATCATTGCTATAGCTCGCTATCAGAGAATACTGACCGCCGATATGACACAATCCTTATCTCAGACCTTCAAACTGCAAGGACATACTAGTATTAACTTGAGCTTGCGGTAACCCATCCGATCACTCACCATGTATGTGGTTTGCTAACTTGAATTAGGATCGAGTTAGGGGGAAACACCAATCCTAAGGGCCAGGGTAGCGAGGTGGATGATGATGACAACCGCCTCTTGGCGGAGAACAAGGAGGAAAGCAATGAAGGTGGTGAGGCAGCACATGGAGCAGGCGACGAAGATTCCATAGCTAAGCTCAAAGAGCGACTGCAGCTCGCAGAATTAGGCTGCTCAAGGCTCGCTGAGCTATATCAGAAGTATAGACTTCGTTGGTTAGAGGAGCATCATCGGGCAAAGGTACTGGAAGAATACGCACCTGATGGAATCGATACTTGCTCTGCTCACCAGATCGCCTGGGATGCTCCTTCTCCAATTCAGAGTATGTCTGACGCAAATCCCTTGGAACAAACTGACCGCCCTACTTCAGGTGATGACGGCGATAATGACGAAGTTGAGTAGGTATGCTGTGCTGGATGACAGGCGAAGCTGAGGCGTAAATAATTGGCGTAGTTAAAGCACCTACAACCTCAAATAGCATTGGCAATGTCGATCATCATTTTCATACCGATGCGACGATTGATAGCATGCATGAAAACGTCGAACTCATCTAGAAACGGTCAGAAAGGCGAGCATATAAATTCATCATTCAATGTCACCACCGAGAATAGACGTCCAAAAAGGTACTGACCTTGTAAGAGGTGAAGACTAAACGTGCAGTGAGTGATCTACATAGTCTTACAAGGAGTGGACTCACAGTTTCCAGGATCGTACTTTGCTTGATGGAAGACAGGTTCGCATATTTGTACCCAAAGAACACTGTACAAGCTTGTCCTCAAAAGTGGCAGATAGAAGCCAACGAGAACTGACCTTGCTGCCAGTTCACCTCAAAAGCGTCGCCTTCGTTTTGATAACTGCTGGCAGTACCAAGCGCGGTAAGTGGATCATTCGCACCATGGATTCCTTCCAGAATTGTTGCCGAGATTGTGTTTGATACCACGCCATAATTCGACGAAAGTGTGAGGAGTTCAGAGAAAATTGGGTAGAGGGTTGATATGTGCGATGTCGTGGTAGGCAAGTAAAAGTTCTGCGAAAGAGATCAGGGCTGAAGTTGGTAAATCAGATTCCTTGCTTACGAGGGCGTACTGAGCCTCAAACGGGACCAGAACCGACACGATGCCAGAATTAACCAGCTCATTTTTGTACTTGCCCAGGAGCGCAATAAAATCAATGGCAAGCGCAGTCAAGTGTTAAGAAGAATTCGGCTCAATAACAAGGAGAGACGCCCCGATGCCAATGACAGGATATGTTTGAATTGTCATGGACGCTGTGTAGAACGAATCAGGTTTGATCTATGGCCAGCGTTGCAGGCTACCCACTGATGATTCCCCAGCTTCCAGCACCTCCGCCTCTTACAGCCCAGAAGAGTTCATGGTCCTGGAAAGCATTGATGGTTCTTATACTTTCATCGGCAGTCACGATCTATCAAAGACACATCATGAGATTAGAAGAGTATCCGTCACCTTGACTTCAAAAACGTGATCAGTCTATACAAAGGTCATTTGAGTGATTCGTATTCTTATACAAAGAAAGATTACACACGTCGAGCCCATATGCGGGTGTCAATCTGGGGTCGATGTTATCATGCGAAGTGAACTGGGATCAAATCGAACTACTCACAATCCATGTCCACCATCCTGTAAATAGCTGGCAGCTACAATAATTATCAAAGCCGATGTCGGGTTGTCGCGGCAGCTTGCCAGTATGAATAAGAGAGCGGGTTTCGTTCAAAAGATCCATGTCCTGCGAAG